>JABMBR010004764.1:0-21392 GCA_018881525.1 Meteorus sp. PSUC_FEM 10030008
AAAACGGAGATCTCATCCAAGGAAGTCAGTTGGCGCGCGATTTACCCATTTTTTTCGAATAATTTATTGACTCTGAACAAACTCCAATATATAGAATAGTAGTTGGAAAAAAACTAAAAAACACGCTTTTCTGTTATAATGAACTAAGAAGTGAAACAAATATTAGTTAAAAAAAAATAAAAAACACGCTTTTATGCTATAGTGAACTAAAAAGTAAAAAATTTATTTTTGTGTTTTTTTAGTTCTTTTCAACTAATATTTTTGTATTATGTTGTTTTCATTCGGTGTTCTTTGGTATTCTTGACTAGTAGCATAGATGGTTTGTATCACTTATCACTATGAGTGTAGCATTTGCACGATCACTATCCACTAATTGCATGAGAATCACTTTGGGAATATTCTTAACATGATCGCTCTGTGATGTTCACTCAGTGGCGGTTAGTGCCGAACTCCTAACTCTATCGAGCTTTAGTCTAATAAATGCTCTTTATTCATACGTTGGTCTATATACAACCCTAAGTTCTAAAGTGACTTACTCGACTTAATCGTTAAACATTAAACATAATAATTGCTGGTCAGATCGTATTTCGCTGCGCCTCTGCAAGTAACTGTATCAATTTTTGTGTATCAAGAGCATATGATAATGAAGTCTGGTGACTTGTCGTATGAGGTTTATAATGGGGAGAATGAAATATAGAAAAAAACCCCGTTAGATCAGTGTGGTCCTAAAATAATTTAGGTTATATGAAAGGGAAGTTGGAATTAAGAATGGGAAGAGGGAATGGGGTGTGGGGGGGAGACTTAATGCTAGTTGTATACATATTTACAGAATATTTGTTGGCGGTAGTAGCTTGTACCGTATCTGTATAGCTGGTTCGTACTAGGTTTCGTATTCTGTGTCTGTTCATCTGATTTTGAGCAATTCTTTGTTGCTGGAGGTACTGTTGTTTTTTTAGTCTTGCTCTGCGACATAATTCGTCCATATGTTTGGCCTCCCCTTGTAGCCACCAGTACTTTTCTGATAATCTCTGTGAGTTATTCCTATCAACGTTGGATAGAGATGTATTGTTGGTGTATTTTTGATTCAGAATATTGTCCAAATCAACTCTATCGAGCTTTTTTTTTAGTTTTTAGTTTTATAAAGATAGTTTATTTTCTTAATTTCTCTATCTACATTTATATAAGCAATAAACAATCTTATTAAGCTTAATCCATATTTGTTATTAGTATGTTTCGACATTCATTGACGTTCTCATCATACGTCAGTATCTTAACTCCGTGTGGTTATTCTGCGATGTTAATGCATTTCTTCATATTATTTGGGTGTGTCAGGTCTTGGTAAATATATATGAGTAAAGCAAGAGGGAAAAAAAATTATCTAGAAAAACCCTTGCAACAATATCATTGGTGACTTTGTTGTATGTGGGTGTGTGATTAATACTATTTATGTGTGAATGTGTGTGAGTTCAATAGCTACTTATAATGTAGGTATAGTTATTCACATTATACAAATTTACATGTTATAGGGCTATGTTTAAGTCCTTAAATGTCTTCGTATATGAATGGTTTACATCACCTACTGTATTGCATTGTAATCTATTCAATTGGTGTGAGTTTTCTTTCTGGATCGTCTTCTCAATTCATCCATGTGTCTTGCATCTTGTTGCAACCACCAGTATTTCTTGTTAAGTCTATCGAAGTTGTTTTTGTCAATATATGGGATTTCCATTGAATATACCCATTTTTCCCTTGGAATATTGTCAATGTTGGTGATGATAGATTTTTTCGCCTGGTGACGCTGTATGTGGTAGATTATCGGTATATTATGTTCATTCTGTACGCAACCCATTTTATCTAAGTTAATGAAGATTTCGGGGGGTGAATAATTGCTTTTTGTCATTCTAAAATTCTATCGAGCTAGGTTGGCCGAGCGGTCTAAGGCGCCAGATTTAAGCTCTGGTTCCCGTATGGGAGCGTGGGTTCGAACCCCACACTTAGCAATATTTTTTTTTCCCTAGAAATATTTCAATAAACACGCTGATTGTAGCGAGCCTGATCTTATGATGAAAATTACACTATTAAGTGCCCACCATGAAGAACCCGATTATCGGAACACATTCAGCCTCTTATTACAGCTCTTCAAGTGCTGAACGCCCGTGGCCTATGTCACTCACAGAGACTGCACGCGGCGAACGCTTACAGTAATACGTCGGGCGCGCATTTGCATCATTAGTCTATATCGATGACTTTCGCTGGACGCATATATGCGCCCATAGCGCTCGAAAGGTTAATACGTGCGTCTGGCGTGTCAGGTCACCGGCGGTCGGTACCACAAAAGAAAGTGAGAATGTTAGCACTGTGGACAAATCATATGGTATGCATACAGGAGACAACGTAGTTATTCTCCTGTCCATTCATCTCACCTATTTCACTTGAATGTCATGTGTTAATAAGTCTTCCATGTTCCTCGGTTATATTGTTTTTATTATTTCCAACTTTTTACTCAGAATGTCGAATATCATCAATAGGAGAACGAAGTCGGTTTTGACAATGTTTACTTAGAAGTATAATGAAATTAACATGGCTGGATCATATAAACTCAATACCGCGTTGTTGTAGCCGTGTATCATTGCCATCATTTCCATCACTTTTCTGACATTAGACGATTGTTATTTGTCAAAGGAAATGGCGATGGAACATGATCGCCTTGAGCTTTATCCAGTCCCACCATTGTCATTTCTTCGATAGCTTGACGTACTTTCATTACGACTTCAGGTGATGAGCGACGTCGTGTGCCTGGTGCATCAGGTCGGTGTTGAAGAGGTTGCACCAAAGGCAGACTAATTGGACGTGGTTGATATTGAACTGTCAAATAGTAAAATTTAGTTAGAAATACAGGGCGAAATAAAGGTACACTACAATGAGCGTTACATTAATCATCAATATGTGCAATAAATTTCTATTTTCTCTTACCAGCGACATCGTCGACATCATATTCTGATATATCATCGTTGACTTCTTCATCATTTTCGTTATTTTGTACACAATGAAATCCGTACTGAAAGCAATCAACTAGCAGCCTCTTTGTCGCTTCCCACATAATAATGAATCAGAAACATTTTGATAAATTTATTGCCGGATATATCTCAGTATTTTCGCAATATGAATTATCTCAAAATTTCATGACTTCCAAATATATTCATCTGTACTTTTATCGAAAACTAATTTTGGTCGTTTACATTTTCAGGAGTCGAATAAAAAATTTGTTACGAATGTAACAAGAGCTGTTGCAGATGGCGCCAAGTGATTCACGTTCTCAAAATTGGTGAACAAATTCCCTCCGCCCATATCTGATATGTCATTATCTGCTGCCAGATTTGGCGGTAGGATCCCCCTCCTATGCGGCTAAACTAATGAAGATTTTAGTTTGACCGTATAGAGCGTAAAGAGTGGGTCATTTTATTACCATGTCTGGCAGGACATATCTCGCCTCTGTGAAGATGGCGTTCTAAATTCATATGACCGTTTCTTGCCAATGAATATGATGAATTTTGCCGCGTTTCAACGTGTGAATATCAGAGCGCAAACATGCCAGAAGAAACGCATGAAGAGTCAATGGAAATTGATGTTGTGCCGTCGACGAGTAAAAACGACGTGGACAACCTAAAAAGTGGTTTGAGTAGAGGATCAAATTTACCATGGTATGTAAATATGATGAATAAATGAAACCCTGGAAATGTTGACAGGTTGTGTGACGATTCAGAAGTGAGGTTATGCTCGGGCAACTTACAATTGAAGTTTGAACAACACTTCACATGTAATTCCATGATAGTCGAGGGAAACATGAGAAAATGTTTTTTTTTACTTTTCCTGAGCAGACAATTCAAGACAGAGTGTAATCAGAGTCATCTGTGACGCACTTTCGATCGAATTTCCGCAATCCTTGTGATCATAAATGAAATGAATTCTATATTTACTTTCCAGGATTGAAAAATATCGTCCGCATGTATTCACTGATATTGTGGGCAATGAAGACACAGTTGCAAGACTCGGTGTCTTTGCTCAACATGGAAATGCCCCAAATATAATAATTGCTGGTCCACCTGGTGTTGGTAAAACTACAACCATTCTTTGTCTGGCACGATCACTCCTTGGGTCAGCATTCAAGAATTGTGTTCTGGAACTCAATGCGTCGAATGATCGCGGTATTGACGTTGTCCGGAATAAAATCAAGATGTTTGCCCAGAAAAAAGTAAGTAAAGATTATTATGAGTTAAATAACTTGTTTATCTTGTGGTTCGATCAATCATGCGAGCTCATTAAGTCAGTCCATTCTCTTCGTAACATCTATTTTAATTGAGAAGTCCAAATGAAATAGATGTTCCTCTAGTCAAAGTTTCCTTTCCTTCCATTGAGACTCTTTCACATTTGCCGTGGAGTTTCAATGTTGGTATCAAAATGAAACGACATCAAAATTCACTTGATTGAAATTCTTACATTTCACTATTGGGGTATAGTGTCTCCTCTAACGATACACAAACCCTGATGTGCACAATTGTTTTATTTATACTTCTATTTTTATATAGCATTGTATTTATTCAACAGAGGCTAAAACGAGCTGGTATAATCTGATATTAGTATTGACAATATATTTTGCACGAACTCTTCAAGAACACACTGATTCGAAATCTAATTTAGTTAGAAGCATCGTATGAACTCCGTATATATCGCTGTTTATCAATGCGCAGATTAGCTTGCATAGATTGATGTATCCTATTGATCTGAGAAAATTGATATCGTTGCGTGAAGTCCCGTTCGTCCAATGTTTCTGTTTTTCCTGGAGGGCAGCCGGGATCATGTAGCTTTCTTATAACAACTATGACACGGATGAAAACAAGTAATATAAAGTCACTTATTCGGTCCGATGGTGGTTAGATGATCAGCGATAATTTCACCGTTTATTTGTGCAATCGCGCTATATATCGACATTTTTGATTGCAGGTGACTCTCCCACCTGGGAGACATAAAATAATCATCCTCGATGAAGCTGATAGTATGACTGATGGCGCTCAACAAGCTTTGAGACGTACAATGGAAATTTACAGCCATACAACCAGGTTTGCACTAGCTTGTAATACTAGTGAAAAAATCATCGAACCAATTCAATCACGCTGTGCTATGTTGCGGTATGGTAAATTGACGGATGCACAAGTACTGGCAAAAATTCTGGAAGTTTGTGCGAAAGAGCATGTGGGTACATGTATATATATAATGATACATGTCTTTAGATCTTAATGATACACTCCTTTTATACAATATTGAATCAATTAAAGGTTTCTTATACAAATGATGGTCTCGAAGCAATTGTGTTCACGGCTCAAGGAGATATGCGACAAGCATTAAACAATCTTCAATCAACTCACAACGGTTTTGGTCATGTGAACAGTGAAAACGTTTTTAAAGTTTGTGACGAGCCGCATCCACTTTTAGTGAAAGAAATGCTCGAACTTTGTACGCAGGGCAACATCTCGAATGCTTACAAGGTAAATTGAAAGGTCCTATACCACTATTTATTCTGTTAGTTCAATATCATCCCTCAATGAAAACGTGAATATCTAGATATTGGAACAATTATGGAGAATGGGCTATTCCTCAGAGGACTTGATCAGTAATATATTCCGAGTGTGTAAAAATCTAAAAATCGATGAAACACTGAAACTGGATTTTGTCAAGGTGAGTTGAAATAACAGAACGTACCCTAAGAGGAAATTCATTAGAAACTGATACGTATGCACGCTCGTCGACTACATTGAAATATTCGGTGGGAAGTAGCTTCTTTGGAACAAAAATAACAAGCTTTTTGTCAAATATGAATGTAATCGGGATTGATCTTGACTGTCCTATATCATAATTCAGTAGTCGGAAAATTGATATATTGACAGGACATGGTTGGATTCCTCGAACAGTATTCTTATCCCAGTTGAGAATCATCGTGTTTAAGCTTACGTTCAACTTGAATCAAACATGCGTATACATATATATATCAAAAAATTATTTGTTAGCGCTAATCCAAATCTGAATTCATTTATAATGATCATGAAGCATTAACAATGAAAGAAATCCTGTTCGTTGTAATCAGATATGTGGAAATAAATGATCAATTTTTTATTCTTTTTCTTTCATCATCTATCAGGAAATCGGCATAACACATTTGGGGATAGTGGATGGAATGAACAGTTTACTACAATTAAACAGTCTGCTTTCACGATTGTGCCGTCGTGCTCTACAGAAGTAAAATAATGTATGCAGTGCTCACTCGATCGTGTGCCAAGTGTATGTGTGTATATATATTTATAAATACTACTCTATGCTGTTACTCTTAATCGAATCAATCATAATTATTTTTTTTGCTGTTTGGAATAACTCACATAAATTTTTGCTCATGCAATAAAATAATTTTTATACATTTCTTAAATTGAATCCTATTTTACAATATAGAGTATGTGGAGGGACGTAATGCCCGTTTATAAATGGTCTTTATTAGTAATATTCACAGTTGGATACTAATTGCAAATAATTAATTAGATCAATTGTTTGTGTGACTCAACACCATTTATCTATTGAAATTGAAGCAAGATGTGACCGAGGCTTGGGTGATGGCCAACGTAATGCGCTCTGACAAGATTCAGCGCGCGACGGTGTTCTTGGCGGTGGCTGTGGCGCTGGGTGATTATCAATTAAATTGCAATTCGTCTCACTATTGCCTAATCTAATTTTGTCATCTGTTGGAACATCACCACGATAGTTCCTCTTTGTGGATTTTCGAGATACTTCAATTGGAGTTGATGGTGGTGCACTTTCAACTGATTGCAGACTAGCCGCGCGATGTAAAGAAAGTCGTAATGGTTTTTTCGGTGGTGCTGGGCGTTTTTTCATCTCTTGCGATGTATAAATAACTTCGGAATTCTCAGATGTGCGTGATTGCGTGTCCTCCACACAATAGTAGGTTGGTTCTGAATCGAATTCCATAGAGGTAAATCCATTTGAACTTCTGCGATTTTTTTGATGCGACTGCGTTATATTTGAATCGAAGGTTGTTGAACGTCTTCGTTGTGATTGCAATCGAATCTGAGACGATTTGAAATCCAAACTCGCAGTAGAACGCGTCATTTGGGAACCCATTGAAATATTCTTCTCGCGATGACGCGATTTATGGAGAGATTCCAACGTGAAGTCCAGGTTTTTTGGTCGTGTGTCAATGAAATGTCTTGGATGATCGCTGTGTCTATTACGCACAATTTGTAAGCTTGGACGAATGTCTACCGCACTACGTGTATTGAGCCCAGGTAAATTTGCCACTAGCGCTGTAACTTGGGGTCCTTTTTGAAATACCTGGAAACCAAATAAACCCATAAGTGTAAGATACATATTATTCGTAGTTAAATTGAAGCATTTTTTCACTTTCAGCATTTTCGAAGAATGGAAAATCTCGTTTAGAGCAGTTTTCTCCTGTTTATATGACAACTCCCGATCTCATGTGAAAACAGAAGCGACTGGTTCGAGTAATGATCGGATTGTTGTCACATTGTTTTTCAAAAAGTGCGAATCGAGAATCAATAATCCAATTAAGGAAATTCTCATATTTCATTGAAAATGATCGGTGTGGTGATTATCATTACCCGAATTTCTCCTCTCGTTTATAATATGTTTATTTCTGACTATTTCATTCGAGAAGTTCAAGTCTTCATTTGAAAATTATGAGACATGACATCAAAGTTTGAAAAATGCATCAGATACAACAAATAAGACTTTTTCTTCATGCAAATCATAAACGATTTTTTTGTCCTTCTCTGAGAACAATTATTTCGCCAATGACTGGTAATTATGGAAAAGCCGAACGCGTGGTCCACGCGTCGTGATTTCTATAATTCCCAATATTTCTGAAAACAATGACGTTTTACGACATTTCTCTATCCGTTTGTCAACACAATTCATTCAAAATCAACAGCTTGCGTAAAAATGTTCTTTTTCATTATCATCTGAGCGTTTATTCCCGAGAAGAAGAGAAACAGTCAAAGAAAAAAAACTCATGACGGACATGCGTTATGTCTATATTTGCAAAAGCGGTCATAGTACCGTTGAACTCAAAGAGACGAAATGTAATATAGATATGTTTATCATCTTTTCTAACTTTACAACATATCACTTTCTTCACGTACTGCGATAAAATGTTTCCAAAAAATTAGTCGGGCTGCCACGAAAGAAAAGTTTCCGTCAATCATACAAAATAAATTCTTTTTATGTATTCTCACCTGTACATGATCCTGATTAGCCGGTGGAGGTTCCACTGAGACTTCAGTTCTAGCTGGCGACAATAAATCGCGTACTTGCTCCTCCAAATAACTTATCCTGTGAGTTAATCGTAAGTTTTCCGATCGCAGCGTTCGTAATGCCGCAAGTGATTCGCTTTTCCTCAAAACAATAATCTGCGCTGCGTCTGGTGCAACGGCAAGTAGTCTTGCTAAATCACTTCTACCTGCGCCTACAACGAGCTTCCCATTCACCTCCAAGATCCTGTGAACAATTAGTTTGGTGATAAGTTAATTTTATATGGCGTGCGATATTCGCGGTGCTGTCAGGCAAATAATGTGCGATAGTTTCACTCTGTTGTTCGTGCTATTTATCAGTCTGGAGTTCGTATAACTTTTGTCTAAGAATTACAATAATATAGATGATAATTAATGACTTGATCGTAGTCAACTGGTTATATCTCGTATGATTTCTCAGAATAATATTACGGATAATGAAAACACGTAAGACGGAGAAGAGACAATTGAGTTTAAACTCCACCAAACTCGTATATAAGATGATTACGCTTTACTTCTAACTCACCTTTTTTCCATGTCTCCAACTTACCTATACACATTTACTTGCAATATCAACTTCACAGTTTGCTATTGGTATAGTTATGGAATCACTATCTCCGACGATTGTTGTCGGTATTCGCCTGCAGGGTCATGCGAAGTTGTGTTGTACGGGGACCTAACAATTAGCGGGGGCACGCGGCGAACTTCCGGCGTTGCTTAGTGTGCCTTCACGCTACAAAGACGCTTGGGAACGAAACAACTCAAGATTGCCCATTGTTCTTCTCGATTGTTCATATATACCGGCCTCTCACTTATGTTACCTACCGGTGTCTACACTTCTTGTGCGTTTCTCTTTCTCTTATCATGCATCAAATGCCGCATACTCATTCCGTATACAAGTTAGGTGAGGTTCATAATTCTGAAAATATTTTCTTAAACATAATCATCTCATGGCACAGGACTTAAGCCAACTGTTGCTTCGTTAAGATGCGGAAAAGTTTTCATGAGGGTCGTACATGCTGTCTTCGTTGAAACGCAAATTTCGATAGGTGATATGGAAAAAATAACGAATTCAGAAATTTATGTGAAACGAGATATTCGAAACATATGATACAGATCATTTTCGGATTAACTCTATTGTGAATGGTTGAATTTAAATGATGATGCATCGAAAATACGGGCGATCGCGAATTTGAACTCAGTAGCCCAGTACAAACACTTTCACAGTTCGAATAATTACAAGAATTTTGTGACGGAACAATGATGCGTACTCGCATCTCAAAGAATAGGTCCAACATACATTGCGATTAATTCTCGTGAGAATATCATCGCGTGTGACTGACACGTTTCGTGGGATAATGACCTCAGAAAAAAGATTGTTTTTGAAAAATTTCTGGTCATCATATGATAAGAAGGATGAGATAGTCCAGATCTTCAAGCGCCTCTATGAAGATAAGTCGAAATGATTTGAATTCATTTGAAAAAGCTACTGGAGGCATGAACGGACCTCATCGGAAAATAATTTACCATACATGTCATCTCGGGTAATTTATCCGTTATTATACGCTCTATTGATATTGAATCTCGATCCAATTCCAACTTTTAAGTTCTACAAATAGTAGAGCTGATCTCAGGTTTTCGTGGGAATTGATCAGACTGCAGGTTAAGAAATATACTGCTTTAAGGTTCTAAGTCATTATCATATGAACTTTCGGAATGAAGGAGATTCTGATTATTGAGTGTACGAGAAGCAAAACAAATATCAGGTGAGACGTACGAAAGCAAGTGATATTCGGGTGGTTCGGAATTAATGATATTACAGACACAGACATCGGACAATATTTTTTTGCCGTCGTCTGCAAAGTTGATCCCCACAGTCTATTTTTGATGTGATTATGATGATATTTGATGTTTACCTATCGCCTTTGCAAAGACCAGAATCTTCGACAGCCCATTCAACATAAAGTCCTGCAGCATCGTCCCTCGGACCAGCACCAAATCTTGGACTTTTTGGATCTGCGCTAATTTCAACTGCGTGTACGGTGATAGGAATTATACCATTGACGCAGCTGAAAAATCAGTGAAGATTTTAATCGAAAAGAATGAGGTGATAAAAATGGGAAGTGTAAATGAAGATTTTCGACAAAAAGTCTACCTGAAAATTGTGTCGTTTTTTTGCTTTTCTTGAGTCTCTGCCCACTCCAGCGCGGTTTGAAGCGCCCTACTCTCTTCTCGCAAAGTCAGGAGCTCCAGTTCCTCTCGACCCAGTCTGTATTCAAGTTCTGCTTGCTGTATACGAACGTCTATGTTGCTGAAAAGGAAACGTGAAATTTTTTATTACGTTTATGCTAGTCGAAGCGCCGGTCATTTTTGGTTCCTCATGCATCGAAAATTTCTCAATATCAGTTTAGGGCATCCTCACTACTACGCTCGTTAAGTTCATACGAGGTGGCAGTCGAAACATCATCAATGTCAACAACAGAAGATAAATATTAAAAACACGCCAACAATTATTTAGAAAATATATTATCAACGTTCGATGTGATAGAAGATGCAATTTAATTGATTCATGAAGATACAGATATTTGTCGACTCACTCAGTAATATCCAATCGTTCCAAAGCCATTTTCAAATTTTTTATAGTCAGTCTTTTGTTGTCAGCGTCACGACGTAATCGCTGGAGTCTCTCTTCAGTGGCCTTCCGGTCTGCATCAGTCAGTGGTTGTGGTCCATTTCGTAATGCGAGTCGATTACTCAGTGTATTGCACAGTTGACCCTTGAGACTATTGAGCGAAATCCAACGACACGGATTGAAAAAAAAGGAACATATGTCAAGTCCTTGAGTTAATTTCAAATAATTGCGGATAAGAAGAGTGAACTTATATCGTAAGTGAAGATGATACTCTCGGGGATTCGTGACGTGGGAATAAACTCGTAGGAAATATAATATGACCAATGGTTTTATGTGTGTATATCTGCACACATATATACAAATACATCCAGATAAATACTCACGTTTGTATGATGTTCTCCTTGTCTCGAAGGGCGATCCTGAGGGCATCGACCTCCTTATAGTAATCCCTGTTTTTATGAGACGCCGGTGAAGTGATCCCACCAGAAAGACTTCCGCCTTTTTTTCTTCTTGGTGTTGTCGATAACGATACTTCAATGCTGGCCATCTATGTAAATTTACAGTCAATAAATTGATTCAAGTGTCAATAAATAATTATACGAACAATATTCATGCGATCTTGAGATTATTGCAGATAATTTTGACACAATATTGAGATAATTAATTGCAAATATTGAGTAGTTTTTGTTGCCAGATACACACAAGTGCATATTGCATACACTCTCGATGAATAATTTTCACCACGGGGAGTGGTTGATGTGGGTTTGGTAAAGGATGGATAGGATGGGGCGTGAAAGCGAAATATAAGGTGGGAATATTGTGTGTACGGTTGAGAGATGTGGCACGCAGTGACCACAACAACAACAACAAGTTGGCTTCCTTTATATCCGGCCATGAGGGTTCCCCTTAAGTATATTTGTTGCTCTACCACTTCCATGCAAAAGATAGTCACACAACATACTTCGCGTGTGTGAGGGCGTCTTTTTATTTATCTGTTTCTTTTTCTCGTCTCTTCTCCTGTTTCGTCTTATCTTAGCTGTACGTAGATGGGTATGTTTGCCTTGAAGCGCACACTTTTTCCTAGTGTTAGGGAATTATCGTGTGACTGCATAAAGATTTATGACGATCAGACATAGAGGACAACGAAATCGTGTTCATAAAAGTCCATTGCCATGTAAGAAAATTTTTCATTCAGTTGTTCTTCAGTATTTTTTATCTGCCAATTCAAAGATGCACAAATTGATTGTTGCATGTGACAGGATAATTATTCTCATAATGTTCACGATTGTATGTATATAGATGTATATGTGAAAAGAATGTTTTTCCTCACAGTCGTCATCAAGAAAAACGCTTCACTCACTTGCACTTCCGGATGATGTGCGCTCCGGCGTACAAGAATCGTTACATTCACAAAGGGTGGGTGGAATTTGATAGCTTTTCCCAGTGAGTTCAACAAAAAAATAGCATCAGTAGTGCAAAAAGCATTGAAAAAATGAGAGGTGGGATATTATGACGCCTAATTGCGCAACTTTCTAACGGTTATCCTGAGAAGCGGGAAGTGCGGTTTCTCATTTATTCTCTTTCAGTCTGTGAATATGAGAAGCTCTTGAACACGCGAGGTTCTGAAGCGAGTTGTTAGATGGGACGGATGAGATGTGAGTGTAAAGAAACGAGAGTGTAATTTCAACAGCTGGACAAAGTATGCAATAAAAAAAATAGATAAATAGAAAAAATGGTACTCGCGCGTCAATTTGGGAAAGAGCTATTGTCTCAGAAGCTTTTCACTTGTTTCAGTCACAGAGCTTTGAACACGAAAGCAACTTCGAATTTATTTCTGTCCATTACATGGAGGGTGTTTGAAGGAGTGAAGGAAAATGGAAGTGGAAACTTGACTGTGGTATTCATCTTCCGTTTCTTTTTCCTTTTCACGAAAAAAAAGAATGGAAACATAAAAAATCAATGAATGTACATCTGCATCTAATCTCCGAAGATAAAGTTGTTTGTCGTAAATCGTCGGTACATAAATTTTTGATCCAGGAGTCCAAGTATGAAGTTTACGAGCGTCTAGTGGGACGGTCTACGCACAATACTGTATGCACGTATACTCGATGAAGGAGTTTTTGGAGCATCAGACAGCAGCAAAAGAAAAAAAGGGAGAATGGAAGAAAGAAAGGAAGAAAGAGAAAAAAGAGAGAAAGAGGCCAGTGACTCCTGGATCCAACGTACAATCTTGTCCCAGCGATCTCAGTCTGGGATTTCTGGAGCCAAGGGCGTACGATGGAAATACCCGTGCAAAAAAAATTACCAAGCACCATTTTCTATTCGGTTTTATCACCATGTAAGTTTCCTTTATTTATGACTGTCAGTGTCTGTTAAATCTGCAAATTTTTCATCCCGTCATTTTTAATCACCGTAATAGAAAGAAAAAAGAAAATAGTGAAATCGCGGAACAAAATGAAAAAGAAACTGCAGCATGAACATTTTAATACCTGTTCTGGGAATTAATTAACATGGATTGTTAATAAGCAAGTATATTACAATGAAGTAATTAAAATATGAATGCTGAGAAAATGAATGACATAAATAGTAATAAATGTTGGATATTTATATGTAACAGCGGATGATTATTATTGTCATGTGCTACGCCACTGGTCAGAGGGAATACGCGCGTGTGGATGCCGGGGCAATTTTAATGGTGGCCAAGCGAGAGACCAACACAGAATCCACCTCTTTGGTTTGCGTCCATACGAAATGTTGTTTAGTTCACGCATCTGCATATAAATCACCGACTGGACAGCCCCCAAGGTACTATGTACCCAATCTCTACAAGAAAACGAGGGAGAGCAAGGGAATCATCTTCGTCCACTTTTTACCCATTTTGATTCAGATCCAAATTTGTTTTGTGGATATCGTGAAAATATCCAGGTAAATATGTTTAATACAGGAGAAGCAGCATGGATAACGTAAAAAATAAACGACAATGAGAGAAATCGAATCAGGAGATCGACTGGTACGAATATACAAGAGATTCACATATACAAAATCAAGTCAGAGATATCTCAAATGTATTTCCTATCTGAACCAGCAGATAAACTTTTTCACCGCATTGACTGAATTATTTTGGTATCTAAGTAAAAGATATTCTCTGTTACACATAACATGTTGCAGCGCAGCATGTCTAATAACCTAATTCATTAGATCACTATCACATGGTTTGAAGCATTCGCTTCCTTACTGCCTTCAGCAATTGTAATTATTAGCTTGTGTGCATTGAGTTTGATGGACAGTGGAGAAATACAAACTACACGGATGTTCAAGATTCGGCGAAACAAGTGATAAAATTCTGTTTAGTATCCAACACTATGTTGCGTACTAAATTCAGACAGGTGTAAAATTTCCGATAAAATCATTTCGTGTGTTACCTTAGCCTCCAGTGTCTCCAATTGCGCCATTCTTGGTTCCAACAGTTGTTTTGGTGATCCCGCAGCTGTACTCAATGCAGTCTAAACCATCCAGAAACAGAAGAATTATTGTGACAAAAGAATAGTTCTGTTAGATCAATCATTATTTCTTGTCTGACAAAGAAATTGCAGTTCAGAATTACTGTAACTTTTGCATTTCAATAGACATCACCGCGTTATTTTTCTCATGATGTAAAGGCTGTGGAAAATGAGGGAAAAACTATGAGAAAAGATTAAAATAACCACTCAAGAGAACAAACTCGTGATGATGATGATGATGATGATGATATATAGAATATATGTAGAAGTCTGACAAGACGTGCCATTGATATCTCGGTGATTTGCGTCTGCTTTTCCCGTGTGCATCCGGGACACCACGGGGTTACCACATAAGAAAATAAGGGTCTACAAACGATCGCATGTTGAATATATACATATAACCATATACACTCATATGCATATACACTTGAGACGGATAATGCGAGGTCGACTCATGCCGCGAGAGATCAGGCGTCGTTGTGCCCAAGACAGTCTTCTTTATGGCAGAGAGTCACGAGTCTGTCGCAACCTTGCCGGACAAGTCAAACGATAGAACTCATGAACAATGGATAGATGATTGTTTATTATTTCATCATTTATTCACTTCTCCACCGCCACTTTTCTGTTTTCCCTTCTTTTTCTATTCTCATCTGAATTTTCACTTTATATATCCTTTAGACCGACAACCATTTCGTTAGTATCAACATGGTCTTGAAGCGGCCCCAGGGTAGATAGCAAAACTCTATAAATTTCCCGTGGAAATATATTTATCTGCATTCATACATTCGATTGACTATTCTCGCGGTGGGATATCATTTTACTTTCATATTATTTGCTCGCAAGAAGATAGCGCACCGAGTAAATGTACTCTTGCGTTGAAAAAGAAGAGAGAAATTATATTTATATTCGACCGAAGAGAGCCCATATATCATCATTGCTATATTATTCTCGTTACTTCAGCAGTAATATTGTAGTGAATGAGTAAAAGTTTATGTTTATGGGTGAGTGTATGTGCGTATGGATGGGAAGTTGGTGTGAAGCAGCGTTGATTGAGCAATTTTGTGGAGGCGTGAAGCAATTTCGCGGTTGACACCCGTCGTAGTAGTAATTGAAAAAGTGAAGATGAATAAAGCAACTCATATAGTAGTAGTGGTAGTTGTAGTTGTAGTAATAGTGGACGTAATTCCAGAGCTGATGTGTTTGAGCTTCATGAGAGACACTTTTGTATTAGCGTTTTCCAAAGTAGTTTGAGCGAATGAATTTTCATTCGGTGGATACATCGCAGTGACCTTGTACAATTAGTGGATGAGTGAGAATAGTTTACATTCATACGATACTCATTAAAATCGTTATTGTGTCATAAATTCGATAATGAGCAGCTATCAAGCCATTATCGACATTCCCACGATTTACAACTCCTAGTGTGGCTCAATGACATCTCAATATGATGTTTTTAATCGTTCCCAATGACATGTAGAGCGGGTTTTCGATCATCTTGTACAATCTTGACTGATATTTTTTTGCACGTGTGTGACATTCAAGAAGTCAGTTTCCAACATATTTTTGCCGACGAATTGGGCTTCACTTTTCTGCGGCAAAAATTTTATCCCAGAAGAGGTTCCTTGCGAAGGAAGAGCTGCAGGAAGATAACGAAGGAGTATAGAATTGGTCTATTATCTACTTAAACTTTCTGAAGCATTAAACTCCCGTTAACGAATGTCTGAATGAATGTATGAAGACGAAAGGTGAAAAGAAGGTACATTTTGAATAACAAACAACCAATATCACATTTCTGATACAGAAGTCTGTCGCCAACAGACAATGGTACAGGGAAAAGTTAGAGGGAATGAAAAGCACATTCACTTCATTGCTTTTGCACTTCTTTCATTCGTATTTTGTTGAGTGCTGGAGGATACAAATGCAATGTACAACTTTCACGCATGCTTGGGTTCTCCGTTACAAGCTCAACGAATTTTTGCGATACGCTGATAGGTAGAAAAAGCTACGAGTGAGACAGAATCACTTGGGAAGTAAAGAATGAAAAAAAAAGACCAGATACATTAAGCGATACTTCTAATACCCGTGAATTCTCTTTTACCATTGTTTTTCAATTTTCTTTCTGTTCACTGACGTTTACGCGAATGCATCACTTGAAAAATTTGTTCGCGTCACTCAGTCTGACGGACAAATTCATTACAGCCAAACAAATTAAATTTACGGTCGTTATGTGATTTGATGACAAAATTTCAATGGCTGAATGCATTTTATCAGAGGTGAACTGATGATGAGTAGGTTACATCAGCGATGAAAATGCGA
Organism: Meteorus sp. PSUC_FEM 10030008; assembly: GCA_018881525.1. Classification (NCBI taxonomy): domain Eukaryota; kingdom Metazoa; phylum Arthropoda; class Insecta; order Hymenoptera; family Braconidae; genus Meteorus; species Meteorus sp. PSUC_FEM 10030008. Next base: position 16,815 of record JABMBR010004764.1, read on the forward strand.
TCACAAATTCAAATGCGTTCGGATTATATCTACACTGGAGCTAGATAATTTGAATGCTTCATAGAAGATATGAATGTAAATCATAAATGACATGAAGAGCAGACCGACTTCATTTTAGAGATTGACGGAAAACAGTGTTTATATCATAAACTATGTTTCATTCACATCAAAACAAATCAACGGTCTTATTCATATAAGTGATACCTAATGCACATTCGATTTGAGCATATGTACTCGCGTGATTCCAATTCTTTCGTTTCACGACACCATAATGATTATGTGGGATGGAATTCATTCAATTCAACATACAATAGTAGAATATATAATGATCTCGAACGATTATGGAACAAATATATGAAAAAATTTCTGAACCGAATAAATTTCATGAAACCAATTGAATTCCTCCACATGATTAGGAAAAGAATGTTGAATTCAAGTGTTGCATGATTGAAGCGTCGAACTTCAGCTGACGCTGTTTGATATCATCATATGAGCCAAATATACATGCGTCGAATAAAACAATCATCGATAAGAATGATCGCCGATTACAAATGCAACGAAGCGAGTGTATGGCAGCGCCACTAATTGCTCGCACGAGAAGTCGAGGTCACAGTAATTACACGAGTGGGTATACGATTACATCCTTACCGCCCATCCCTTTGCCTAACGTCCCACGCCTCAAGGCAAACATTTATGTATGCACACATATACACATACTTCACATATTCTGGTAAACTATTCGATATATTCGAGTGCGTGACCACTTTTTGCGGTTCATAGGAACATTCTCAAGCACGCGATCTCAATTTTTGAAGTGATTCTTTTTATATTTATGATATGAAAAATATAATATAATATCCATTGGTTTTCTTAAAATTCCCAGAAAGTTTAATCAAGAAGACCAGACTCACAGACTTACACATTACTTTATAAACTGGAAATATATGTATATGTTGCAACATCTTTCGCTGTTTTCAGACCAAAATTCCGATATAATTGGTTCTACGAACGATTTTACTCCACTCTTTTTAATCATGGTGGGTTAATATTCGGTTTTGTAATATGAGAAAAATAAAAATGAAAAGTTGTTATCATTATTATGAAAATACGTGACTGTGAGAAGTACGGAGACATCTGCCGTAACGGTACAAGTAGATTACAGTATGGAGAAAAATATTTGTGGAATAATTGAATGGAATGAGCAGTTGGTCGTCTTCCCCAATCCCTGTCTTGATCATAAGCACGTGAGTGTTCGGAAGAGCATATATCATCATGACATTTTATTTTTTGGTTTATTTTTGAATCCAACATAGTTGAGATTACGGAAATATTTTTGTTCAGCGTCCATATGTACCATGGTAACCAGGGAATTCCATTGATATTCACAAATGACATTACTAAGGTATTTACGACAAACCAGCACGGCTAAATATTAACTAATCGTCCAAGTTCTTGACAATTTTATTTGGAATGATGTCGTCTGCGATCGATCAAATGACACGAATACAAAAATAATTCAATTCCAAAACTCTGATCGCTTACAAGGTTGGGAAGGATAAGGTTCAAAACCCGTGAATAATTGATATAATTAGTCGACCAGTCTCATTATTCATCAGTTTGACGTAAGTAAACGAAAAGAAATAAAGCATACTTGGAGACATTTTACAAAAGAACTGATAGACATGGTAATTAGATCAAACTGAACAGAGTGGGCTGTTCTCATATTTTGAACGGGAGAAGGTCGAGAACGATGAGGGAATATTGTCTCTGAATCACTATTCAACTCCAGTAGTCATCTCGTTTCCTGTGACATTTCTACGACAGAAACTGGCTATGTAAGAACTTCAAAAAGGTTGAAGTTACTGCAACAATATCAATCATGTTTTCAGAAGAATAAGCATTAATTTCGACAACCAAATTTCGATTAAAATGGTATTTTCTCGCCACACATGTAATGCAGACATTTCTTATCCGATTTCTTTCATTAGGATCAGTGCTGATATCTCTTTTAATCTCTATACCACAGAAAGTGATCAATATTCGGTGCAGTGTATCAATACATTTTATAAAATGGGAAAGCGTAAATTTGGGGTTCACAAAATCTGAATACATAGAACGATAGATTTTGATATCAGAATTGATGTCACGTCACGATCGTCGAAGTGTTTTTTAGCGACATCCATGCACTCGATTCGAACATAAAGTATAACATCATGAAAGTATGCATATCCATACAGCACTTGACCTCACATTGTCTCTCACATCGCATGTATATATGCAACATGAATGACGACGGCTCATCTTGTCAGCATTTCCGGTAGCTAACAAGACAAACAATACATTCATACATGTACACATATATGTATACATCAGCAATATTTAACAAGCATCGACCTGTTTTCTGCCAGACTTTTTCATGCTTCCTAGGGACATCCCCTTTTCATGTATACTCTCCATTTATCCGTTAAATCATTCTATGGATCTATGAGGATTAATTTTGACGTGTTATAGCAATTTCTTTTGTCAAACAATCGGTACGCAGCAAACATTTCCGTAAAAGCATTCAATCAAGAACATGTTTTGATAACAGAGTGAAATTCAAAGTTGTAATAGTGCATTGCAATGTCAACGATCCAATGACGAATATCGAATTCTCAAGTATAAGACATAAATTCGGTGATTATCACTTACTAATGAAACAGAGCGTTGTTGTATATTCAATCCAAAGTCTTCCTTCTCGTCAGCACAATCAGTCGTATAAAATAGAACACTTTTTTTAGATCCACGCGAACACGCACCTGAAAGAATATTAATTTCTTCAAAACTTGTTTGAGAGTGTACACTCAATTTCATCCATTTCATTTTTTTCGTTGTCTTTCTACACGTTACTAACTTGGTTGCAACCGAGTTATATTATTATACGATCATATACGGACTGTTACAAGGAGCAAAACCCACAATTGCAACCAATAAATCTGTGGGATATGTTGAAGCAAGAGAAGCAGCCTCATCGCCATAGTGAACCACACTGTACACCTTCCCGTCTGTCACAAGCAATTAAAAGTCGCGGGAACACATGACGTTTATACCAACCCGCCCAGCATTTATGATAATCATTACCTGAACGTCTTCCCATTCCGATTGAATGCCTGATGATTGGCTGACGATGGTAAGACTACCTCGTTACGATCCTCAATCATCGCATCGTGATACAACGCATCGTATGCGTCCTGATGACATAGAAAAATAGAGAAGAGAAGAAAATTACAATCAAAATAAAAGTGGTTGAGTAACAAATCGATTCGTATTTGTCCCGAGACATGAAGAATCATTAATAAATGAAAGAGTGAGCAATTTTATGACGAACAGAAGGCGCCAAGGCGATGTATGATATCGCATTGTTACGTGTTTGCCTTTATGTTTACCTACGCAGGTCTACAGCATAGCGGTATACAATGAATGGTTTTTTATAGGTCTCGGAGTCGATACTGAGCAAGTATAACAAACAATACAACATTACTGCGACTCATTTGCATGAATTATGCGTAAGAAAATGAATGTCTTCAGCGTCTCCTATGAACATAAGTCACCAGAGTTTGTTCCGTAGGCATAAATTCAATGATTAATTACTCTATAATTTAGTCCTCTTCGATCGTGATTTATATTATTTTATTCCACTGTTGAATAATATCTGATGTACGTCCTTAATACCAGTTGGTTCTAACGTAGTTCACAGAACAAATATGTACTTATTTTTTGACATAATGAGGATAAATTGAAAGAGAAATTCCAAAACATCGACAATACAGTGCATATTTTCTCTATCAGTATTGGATTTCTTTAACACGAAATCGAACAAATACTTATTTTCGCAGCCTTGGATTTCAGCATGAATGACTGATGATCGGTGGTCTTCATTGAACTAACATTCCAGGTTTAAATATTTATTTCCTGCGGTATCTAATGAGTATAGAAACGAGAACTTTTGAAATTTCCGTTGGATTTTTGTAGCGTACATCGGTACATTCCGTTATACATTTGTTTATTTGTAACCATCACTCTGGTTTTGCTTTATTCGATGACTTGCGTAATTATTTTCTGAATTGGAATGAAGGTCAGAAAAGGCATCTAACCGCATTTTGATGCAAGTAACTATAACTTTTCGACTCTGATAGTTTCAGTTGAACTTGAATACTGAGCTGATGCGTATAGTACCCATGAACATCCTGATATTATTGATGAAGGAGGATACTGTTTTCAGACTTCGAACAACAGATAACTCGAAGACCGAGAATTCGATACTCTTCCCTACTACAAAAGATTATTGCCATTAGATTTCCATTCGGAGAATGGTTTTCCATGGTTCGAAAATGTATTGAACTCTTTCGTACCGAATTTATGTTCATTGTGCCCTGTGTCTTATTCCTTTTATCCTTGATCGATAATTTGCAGAAAATTTTGAAATAAAATTCACCAGGATAATGGGCTCGTTCAGATTTACTAAGTCCTAAGCTGTGCTGACTAAATACATACTATACATAGATATATCTTTCAATATGTTGTGGTTGGACACGTCCA
>JABMBR010004765.1:0-21362 GCA_018881525.1 Meteorus sp. PSUC_FEM 10030008
TCAAAATTAATTAATTTAAATAACTGTTTCAACGAAAAGACACTAGGGATCCAGCCTACATCGACTACAATCCAAGAAACGAGTGAAATCATTACCAATATTTGAATCCAATCGATCAATTATCTATTCCCAGTGTTCAATTCGCTAGTTCAAATTTCGAGCATCAAATCCGTGTCGGAATAACGTTCTGGACGTAACAATATGTCAAGACAAAGTGAACCGACGAGATCGAGCAAGTTGCTTCGGTCATATCATGTAGACGCGGGATTTATGTACTCAGTGGTATCGCGCGTTTTACATTTGTATGATTGATGAGTGTTCTTGATGTGGATCGCAGCTGGATCATTTGTTGCATCTTCTCAACTGATATACATAGATATACTGAGTAGAGTTATGACATCTAACCAGTGGACACAACGACACAACAGTAGATGAATGAACATTGTTTCATTTCAATCTGTCGACTTAAAATTCTACTTCAAACTTGCAAAGAATTCCTCTCGTCGTGCACATAAATTTGATGAAAATCTCGACTGGTTGAACACCAGTGCATTAATTAGATTCGGATCATTTTATTTCTTTAATTTAATTATATATGTCACTAATTTTGATTTATGTTTTTTTCATCCATCGGTCAGAGTTGATGTATCTTTTAACGATCAATAAGTTGAACTACCGGTTTTTCATCGTTGTTATTCTTGTTTCGTGTTCAATGTGCCATGGTACACCCTACCACCAAGTATGTGATTCGTCTCGCATTCTAATTCAGGTATGAGTCAAGTAATTGAATGTAAGGGTGTTACAAAGAACAGGTCTGTGCCAGCAGAGAACTGGTCAAATGAGTTCAAATTTTTATTTCGAATTATCTATCGTCAGATGTGGTGAGAATTGATAACGACGATGAAGTAATAGATACTGGAATAGTTTGTTTTTATTTGTGTATTGTCCTCTTGGAACTTTTCTTCTCTTCACAGAACATCATTTCTGATCAAGAATTTCTTGAACAGCTAAAGAGCGACATTTATGTCAATCTGGGGAAGATATGGAACAAAAGGCATTGAAGTAGCAATTCGTTCGTTTTCGATTATTGGAATGATTTTCAATAGTGAAATCAACTTCAAAAATTTTAGTAAATTTATGGACTGCGTTCTTAAACGACTCGTTTTTCTTTGTGTATCTAGTTATTCCATCATCAAAGAGATATTACTTGGAGATGGGTTATATAAGACTACCAATGGGTTGCTACAGACACATTGTACACATACCAATGTATCCATATTTCACATACAACGTCCGCGACCTGTGATTGATAAGTGGCAATGGTAAACATCGCTCACTTTGCGTTTACGAATGACGTATAGCACCAACGGATAGAGCGTGGTAACCAGCTGCGCCTACCACGGGTGGCTCGGTCACTCAAATAAATGACGCCTTGGCTCATTTGTCTCTATGCGAGTTCAAGATGGGCACATGATTCGAATGCGGACAAAACATACCAATCAATCTTTTTTTTTCATTATATTTCGCTTTTTTATTTCTTTTCTATATGAAGGCATCAATTGCGTGCGTGACTTTTTCTGGTTGCGTGGATCTCTAAGTCTTCACATGTATGAATAGAGACAAGTAGTGAATATGAACTCGAACAGGATAAAACTAGTAGAATGTCATAACACTTAAATGCACAATGAAATTCAATTGATTCAATAGAGAAGTCTGATCGAGTCGACGTCATTCATCATAAATGTCTGTCACGCCTATAGTTTGCCAATCAGAAACGACATTGTAGTTACTTTCAATGCATTCATGCAAAAATATGTTGAGTTATCGATCACTGTTGTAGATTTTCATAGAGGTCCGAATGGAATTCATTGAAAATAATCGTTTTTGAATTGTGGTCGGATTATCACAAAAGATATAGCTGTAAATGTCAAGACTACTTCAAATCTTTTACGACACTATTTCTAAAAATTAATTTCAACTATTTTATTAAGGTTTCAACTAATGTGATCGGTTCGATGCACAGAGAAATTCGTGTTTGTCTTTTTTGATGGATTAAATTCGTGTTATGACAGTGATGATGATTAAATGAAGAGAGAAATTGTTGATCATTTGGTGATATTTATCGTGGAATGAATGTTGAAACATGTACTTTGGCAAATTCAGGGTTGGTGATCAGTATAATATGAAAATAAGTAGAATTGTAATTTTGTCCAAGCTCCCATCTGCACCAACGGAATTTCGAGACAGTCAAAAAACTAACAAAAGAAAAAACCACTTTCAGGAGCTTGTGAACACGGTGTGAATTTCGATGCACGCATGTATCATTCAAATGTAATTGTCGAACGTTGCACACACGACGTGGTGTTCATAATCAACAGCGAAACTGCAATCATTGCATAGGCAGCTGAAATTTTGATTCGATCCAATAATTTGCATTCTCGTTCGTCGAGACAAGAAGCCGCACATTATTACCAGACCAAACGAGATTGGCGTATGGAATTGAGAGGATAGGGAGAATAAGAAAAAAAATAAAATTGGAAAAAATGAGAGATAAAAAATGAGGGTGAGGAAAGAAAAGAAGTGAGAGAGGACAGAGGCGAAAGGACTTGTGGATAGGGGCCACGATGTGGTTTTCTTTCGTCAGAAATGATTTCGTAATTAACTTTTTTGCTCAGCGCCCGGTGTGCGGCTCCTCTCGATCGCTTCTCGATACGCAGGAGACATCACCACGCGCGCCTGGTTGCCACTCGAAAGATTATAATATATATGTGTACGTATATAACTTCAGTGTTCGTCTCGAGGGCATAAAGAAACGCGAAGATTTTCGATGAGGTGGAATATAATGCATGAAAAAAATACGATGGAAGAATTATGAAAAAATCGAATTATGTGGAATTCCGTTAAATTTTTTCTAATTTATTCCATGAAATATATGAACTTACAGAAATTCAGATCTATTTCAGATCAGTTTGCAATAATTTTGCCAGATCCATTTACTAATGAATCCTTCTCACCAATGTTGATTGGACATTGGATGCAGCCAGTGTAGCATTAAGCGAATGAATTTCGAATGATAATGATAGGTAATGACCATCGAATGGAGCAAAAAAATATTTTTCCATTGAGTTATGTGTTACAGTCGAATTAAGCTTGTATTAATTATAACTCATTTCCATAGATGCATCAAATTATGTCGCATTACAGAATTATTGGGCAGTAGTCATCGCTTATTCACGGTATTATATTGGAACAATTAAACCTACATCTCACGCTCCGATGAATACTTTCATGTCCATAATGTAGCATCTATAGTGCAAGACCACCTTTGTGGGATGTATATGTACGCTAACAATGACAGAGTACGAATTAGGACTGAAACAAGAGAAAGAGAAAGAGGGTGAAATCCAAAATTTATCGTTCATGTATGCTCAATGCCAGTTATCTTCTCTGTGATTCAATGATCGTTCCACTGTCCAGTTGAATGAGCAATCAATACTGAATTCCTATTGGGATATGCATCAGTAGTGTATCCGATACTGTATCAAAGTAATTATTTCAAGCATTGGGGAGTAAAAATCTCTACTATACATTTTTGGCAAATTAATGACATTGAAATTTGAAGAATTTGTTAGACGTAGTTATTACGAATATCGACGCTGATTTCTGTTGCTTATCATCATTCAACTAACCAATGTTGATGGATTGGCTACTTAAGATGTTCACAAACGAATTTGAGGAAGTAAATTTTGTTGTAGGGTGAATTTCAAGGAGTTCGAGTCGTGACTTATGAAAATTCAATCTGTTCGCAGTTTATCACACAATAATTCTTACCTCGCTATGAATTAATGCAAAATTCCATGCAAAATAAAAAAAAAAGGATGTTGGAGACATGAGTTCCGGGTGTCGCAATTCACCAATTATGGATTACATTAATTTCAATTCATAATTAATGTTGATGATAATGGTAGTAATTTTCATTGAAGAATTCTCTGTATGAAAGAATCTTCATATGAAATAATGAAAAGTTTTCAAAATTGAACTTCGTACGGTTACATCAACTTTTTAATTTACTTTTCTAAGATTTTTAATATGAAAGATGGAACTATTTGAAGAAAGAAGAATTTTTCATCAGTCAACGATGTTATGAACTGATTTTTCTCATAATTTTTTATTTCGCTCTTTTTCTTGTGTACATTCATCAACATCAATGAAAACATTCCAAGCCACTTTGTAATAACCGAGTTTGTCAAATATAAAAATTCATACCATTGAAACGGTGAGTTTAAAAAATATTAAATACCGGATTGATTACTTTTTTTTTATTCTGAAGTATTTTGCAACAGTGCATGCCGCAGTAGCCACGCGAAATATCAATGACGCGCTTGCTTAATGATGCACAGCGCGCGTCGCTGTGCTCGCACTTTTTTCTCGATTACAACGTGTATAAATAACTTATAGGTTGCTGGTAGATAAAACGTCGATGAGCCATGTTGTGAATGGATGGTTGCATAGATAGCAGACTATTTATATGATTTATGTTCAATAATAATAAATAAGTTGTAAAGTGACATACGGCTAACACGTATATACATCACTTCCTCAAATTGCAAAAGTTCTATTCATCGTTAGTATGGATAGATGTGCGATCACATTCACTTGGTGTTTCATACTCCTCGTCAAATTGTCCTACATTTACTGCTGTCATTCAACAAAACAACAACACTTTGAAAATGGCACAGTTGAACGTTGAAATTTTATTGATCCTATCCGGTGTATACATCAATAAACCACACAATTTTTTATTATTACGATATTCGATTAATTGCAAAAATTATTCTACTCTACTTCACTCGGTCGTTTTTATTTATAAAAGTCGTGGTCAACTTGTCAATAATTTCAACTTCACAATCATTCTATCTGAGAAAATGGACATTACTTCAATATGATAATTTAAATTCTTTCAATTAAATACACGAAGAGGAAAGAATAGTGAAAATTACTGTTTTCATTATTGACAATGAACTCGCCAAATAATTCCACAAACATTTAGTCAGTTATCAAACGAAGTACAATTTCTGAGCCACTGTATAAATACACTCAATCGAAACCCTGACACTCCTTCGGTCATGCAAGTGTAAAACCACAAAAGTCTCTATTGTGTATCTTCAACCAGATGGAAGATCCATAACTCACTCAAAGGGTTGGAGGTTCAGTTTTCAATATCACCTCAAACTACATCTCTATATTGTCACATTCACAAACCTCTTTACTCAAACAAATACATACACGTATCAATTTCCAATTTCACTTCCTAATATTTGCCATACCAAATTAATACTTCTACAATGAACAAATTGTTGAATTTACATCAACGAAGTTCAATCAACCTTCACTACCACATCCAACATCAAACTTTATTATTCATCAACTCAAGATCAGATGAACACCATGAACACACACTCAATAAATTAATAAATCGAACCATCAACGTCGACAAAGTATCAAAATGTCATAAGATATTTTCACATTAACATTCTTCGTGAAAAACGAGATTGTCAAGAAGTAGCGCAATATAAAAATTGAGTGACAGAGTCGTAGAGAAAATTAAAAAATAGCGACAAAATAAATAAAATCTAACAGCAAATCAACACGACCTATATTACTGTGTATGATGAAACGATGCAGCATGTAATTAATGTCTTGTGAGGAGGAGAAAAAGAGAAAATGCAAAAAATATAATAAAATGTGGCCTGTCCCATTTTTGCAATATAACGCGTTATGAGCATCGTCATAAAAGCGACCCGCGCGCAATCGATGTTTATATGTAAATATATATCTATATACTGTAACGAAGCCACGCCCGTGTAATTGCGTATACGTAATTACAGGGACTTGTCGTATGGATATGTTAATACCTAATTGCAAGAGTTAAAGTTATGCGAAGTGATGTACGATGAATATAAGAGTGAAGAAGAAGAAAAAAAATATGAGAAGACGAGGGGGACAAATGCAAGTGTGTGTATGTACTGCGTATGTGTATGCACCAACTCGTTTGTAATGGTAGGTATGAATATATACATTGGACGTTGGAAATATTTGCACGTAAATACGCGTAGGTGGCGGCGGTCTCCTCAGGGCAATGCTTGTGGCTCCGCTGGTTGCGCTGTGGGAGTGCGAAAGATGTTTAAGTGAAGAATGAGACAGGGACGATGAGAAAAAATATTCTGAATGGGTATTAGATGTCGCTTGTGTATTTACAATAAAAATGAAAAATGTAAAATAAATAGTGACGGGTTTGGAATGTAATCGAAAGTATATCGCATGTTCTACTGTGCAAAGGAGAAAAAAGGGATTGAAAGTAATTACGTTCTTGAATATTATACTTTTTAATCGAGTCCGAAAATTCGTGGTGGGATATTCTTGAATATTCCTGTCTCTTGGATGTCATATTATCAAGATCAAAATGAAGTATGGCTTCAATTTTCCGAATGTTATTAATAATTTCTTATTTTTTTTTAGATTTGTTGAGACTCTGTTCATTTTGTGATATTTCAATTTCGTACAATTTACAGACGAATCAGGATTCAAAATTACATTCGGCTAATTTTACCAATTAAATTTAATCCAGATTGTGATCACATCGATGTTCTAATTCAAACAATAGTTGATGGATAACTTGAACAAAGGTAGATCGATGGATTTATCTTCATTTTGTAATGAAGATGTGACTGAATGAGTGAGGGAAGTGTCCTGAGCTGTTTGACTGGTGTGATAATTAATTGAAAATGTGAAATGATCAATTTTGTCCGATTTCTGATAGTTATGTACTATATATATGTGGGCATATGGTATCCAGATATTACGATGAATATACAAATGTATTTTTATTATATATGCAAAGAAGAAGAGGGGGAAGATTGAATTTATTGGCAATGAAGTAAAATGCCATGTCAAATTGCTTGAGATGCTCACACCGTCGATGTTCACGACATTTTTATGATGAAGGATAAAGAAGAGAGTAATGTACAAGCAACTGACGAAGATGAAAGTAAAAGAAAATTCATCATGAGATCCGCGCGTGCGACAGAAACTGCTTTGGGTTGTAATATTTTACAGCGAGAGAGTGAGCGCCGGCGGGCTGACTTGGTTTGATTGAATTGGTTCGATTTATTCTGGAATATGAAAAGCTCTGGTGGAAATATAGAGGAAAAAAATTCAGTTATTCACCGCTCAGGTGAATTGTTTCTGACCTATACATAATGCACCAAGAAATGATGGCTGAAGAGATCAGAAAAAATTGTATTAATTTATATTGAATAGTCATTTCAAATCACATCATTCATCAACAATTCAACTATTACAAATGAAAAAAGAAAAAAAAGAGGAATTCATTCAAATAGATTTCTTCATATCCATTTACTCACAAATCACATTTGCATTATAAAATTCCATTTTGATACATCAGAGAATGAAGATTTCAACTGAGATATATTGAAATACGAATTTAAAATTTTTCTCAATGCACAAACAGAAGAAAATGATAACAAAATAGTTTGAAAAAATTCAACAACAATGTCATTAACTCATTTCACTCTACTGTCTGAACTGTTACGTTTTCCAATAGAAATATTTCACCAATTCGACGCTCTAGAATTTTTCCGTGAGTATTCAAACAATTCCATTTATACAACTGCATTCAAATTGATCGTGAGAAGATTTTTTTTCGCAAAGCCTTGGACAAAATATCCAATTCAATTTGAGATTTAGTGTTCTTGTTTGCTTACACGTATCAGTAGAAACACACACATACACACACACACAAATACCATGATATTTCGAAATTGCAGTGGGAATAGAGATTCCTCACGAAATAGTCAGCGAGACGAGAGTAGTGGTCGCACTGACACTCACCTCTTTCATCTATACACGCGAGTTGTTTCCAAAAACCCTTCGCACTCGTCTTCGACCATACACAAAGACAGGAATAGGAACATGGACATGAATACTTATACATATTTGTTTATGTATCACTCACAACACTTGTGCACATCAACACAAGAGCGGCTTTTATATAATCGCACGCGTCTTCACACCGGTGGGAATCCTGTAATATAAATACAGTGTATAAAATAAATCCCTAAAGGATATTGTTCAGAGCAACCGACAGAGGAAAGAAACTGAAATTACAACGCCCCTTTCACTGTCTCCTTACGACGAATCGACTGGATGAAATATCCCATTAAGTTTCTATTAATATTTAGATTAATGTCGAGAAACAAAATGATATTTTACCCAACTGATTGATCGTGGCCGCATTGCGGACGTCCAGGTGGTCAAATGTGCATATGTCTGCATGCAAGTTATAAATAAAATTGCAACGCACTCTACATCGTCTCCATGTGCAGGGACATGTGAAATTTTTTATATGCTTTATTTCATCGTTTGTCTCTCTACTATAAATCCAGAATATCGTCATTTGTTTTTCTATATTTGAATTATTTTCTGGGACATTTATATTGATGTACTTGTTCAAAAATTGACGTTAAATTCATCCTGGTTCCATTTCAATGAGACAAATAATTAATATATTAATGAATCGTGAAAATGGAATAATTAACGTACTGTGTTGAATTTAACATGATTATGAATTTTGTATATTCTGGAAAGTAATATCAACGTTATTCTGAAAATCAATATGCAGGTGGAAGAATTTGTTATATGACATGAATGAGTTATATATTTCTATCTCTGTTTTTAAAATTCATGTTCTTCCCCCTTTCTCTTGGGCAGCAAAAAAAGACCAGGCCATCAAAAAAAATCGCGTCGGAATACATGAAAATCCGTGGAAAAAAAATTCTTACAAGTCACGGTCCGACGGATGTTAATTATGTTAACACGCACATACAGATACACACTTACGAGATGTATAATTAAAATTATTACGGTTAGTATATGTAGTGTCTTGACATATACCACGTGTTTCACGGTCTATAACGAAATTTTTGGCGTCCACGGTGGCCAGATGTTGTTCCTATACCGCTCAATTGCTTCAATGTCGACCACCTTTATTTCTCTTCTGTATTCTACTGTCTCTATAATTTTCTCTAGTTTTGAACACCTATGATGAATATGGCCGTCATTACATTTGGGTGTTGAACACGTGTGTCTGCGAATTTTCAAACGTCATCGAAACTAACCAGTTTTATATGATAATCGATACGATTCCCATTTTTCCGGCTTTTGTCTAGCACCGGAGGTGATTTATCATACGGAGAGTGCCAGACGGTTGATGTGTCTGCGCGGGAATTGGAATTCGTGGGTCCGCAGAATTTTGAATGAAGGAGCAAGCGAGAACGAGATAGGAAAATAAAAAGTAGAAAGAAAGAGGTTTGGGTACGCGGTCTCTTTGAAGACAATCCTCAGCGGGGGACCTTCTGGCAGTGGTGAAACCGCACTGACATCGCCACTATAGCACCACCTTCATCTTCTCCTTCCTCTTCTTCTATTTCTTTTCTACATACCCACTTATTTTTATTTTTTTTGACTTTCTTCTTTATCGTCTGCCTCGTCTGATGCGGCTTCTTCAACGCTCCACCCCATCGTCATGGATTTGCTGTTTGCCAGACGCCTCTAGGACTACGCATCGTTGAATTTGCTCCTTTTATTTTGTATGCGCGTGGACACACACATCACAATTCATAATGAAACGTATGGCAACTCGCCCATATAAATAAAGCACAACAATAAAAACTGAATTGGCTGCAACTTCCTTTATTGCAAATTTTCTATGAATCCCAAATGATTTACGGTTATTATTGTTTGGAAACGAATATTGCAGACTAAATTTGTTATCGGCTCTCTCATTTCTTCCAAACAATTTTCGATCAACTAAAAGAAATAAATTGTTTATCTATGATTGAACTCTTATGATTTTTGCTTATTGTTCTTCTTTCTTCACAAAATTATTCTTGTTATCGACAAGTTCGGATGAATATGAACTTGGACAACAAATTTGAGAATTTTCCTTCAATTCAATTTCATACGTGACACATTTGATTTTCTTTTGAAATAATATTCACAATCACATTTATCTACAAATAAAAATTGTGTTGAATGATTGTTTGGTTTTTACACCTCAATACATTCAGGTTCAGATTAATAAGTCCTGTCAACAGACTTCGATGTGAGATTATCATTCTCCCCTTTTCTTCGTCACCCATTGTTATCGTTTTGGTATATCGTGACTGCGGGGCGCGTTCACGTTCATTCGCGTGCGCATGTACGATCACAAAGTATACCTTGCGATGAAGATCTCAGGAGTTATATATACATATATATGCTTATACATATCTGTATTGAAGCATCAACTGGAAAATACCTGCCGTCATCGTTGGACCATCCGCAGCATTGTGTGTACGTTAATATGATCGAGCTGATGATTAATGATGAATCAATACAGCGATCTTTCGACACCAAAATCTATCATGATCTGGGTATAAAAAAAAATAATGCCATGAAAATATTTCACGATATAAATTTGAAAATGAAATGATGCGAGACAAATTTTCATATTACAAACACATGAATACATTTATGTACCGCGATGTAGCAATGAAAAGATGAAATAACCGAAACATGAGCCTTCTCTGTAGTTATATGCGTTTCATATATTGCGCATACCGTATATGCATTTATCTCTGCTTATCCACGCGCGATAAAACGCACCAGCGTCAGATTAATTACAAGCTCGATCGTTCATATCGGCACGAACCGATTTTTCAATCTGCTCATTCAAAGTTAATGGTAATTAATCGTGCAACAATTCTGTCCACTTCACACCCAGTTTATTCATTTTGCATCAAACATTTATGCATATATTCATCCCTTTTGTCTCACTTTCATTTTCAATTCTTCTATTGAACTCTTCAATTTCCCCTTTTTCTCGTATTTATTTTATTGGTGTCTGAATTGTTAAATATTTACGTAATACTTTTATTTTTTTCATCACACCTCTTTAAAAGCGAAACTCGTTACAGGCACTTATCCATCCTTTTACGCTCACACAACTTTGCCCTTCTGTTCTGGTGAGCTTTGAATGGATTAAAAATCGTGCGACACAACAAAGTCTAGGAAAAGAGTAAAAAGTACTTAACTAATCGTCAGAATAATTTAAAAGTTAAATTAATCGAATCTTTGATCTCGAATGTATTGATTTTAGTGATGGTGTGATTTTAGTCTCTTTATATATGTGAACAGTAATTTGATATGCAGGTAATAGTAAATGTGTGCATAGGAACACTTATAATTCCTCTAGAGATTAAATGGCAAAAGTGTGTAATGTGTAATTGACTTTTAACGCGGTGAGTGTGAAGAATTCCTGAGTTATTTCAACACTCCTGGATATTCAAATGGGTAAACTGGTGATTTCTCTATTGGTAATTATTTTTTAAATCAATATACCACGAAATCAACTTCACATTCATCTCTCGAGAATAGCCGCTGATCAATTTCATTTTAACATTTAATTTTTATTCACAGTTCAGTTGAATAATCGATAGAAAATTCATCGTAGTTGCTTTTTCTCATCTTTGGATGCAGAATATCTCAGTATTAAAATTCAGTTTCCAATAACTGAAATGATGGTTAATTATTCTTGTACGAATGGGATAGCAAATTAGTTATTCGTAGTTATTTCAAGTAGAATTTTTGATCAGGTCCCCATTGATGATTTTCATTTTTAAAAGTCAATCTGTATGAAACTCTCATCCAATTTTCAGCTCAATGAATTTTTGTCGTGTTGTGTTGTTGCATATTTTATTCTTTGCATGTGCAAAATTTCATTGCAAAAATATTTATTTAATTTCATTTCGTGATGTAATTATTCATCCCCAATTCAATTCTCCTGTATATTTATTTGCAACCGCCCTTTGAAAATATCGATAGTTCACTCCTTCAATTAAATCTTTCTGATCACTCTCGACCTTGACCTGGATATATCGAGAATCCTTCAAATTTATTACCAGCCACAGAATTTTCCTGTTTGTTTGAACCATCTCCTCTATCCCAATGTACATACGACAACCTACACCTTCATATTCAACATACTTGACTCCAATATTCCTCGTATTTTTCACACTCATCATTTTTCACTCTTTTTTACGATAAAGTGGCTGTAACATGGCCTCTCATGATACACTTGCGCGCATCAGAACACGCTTGCGATGTGCACGAGCGAAACATTGAGCACAGGGGACTGAAAATGCAGAGGAAAAGTTCACTTGAATATTCATTTACCGCCTGCGTACGACCCCGATACTACGCTATCAATGAATTTTTTACATTCGACGAGAAGTGGTTCGCCTTAATTGACCTCGCTGCTTTGGAATATATCCGAGGTTATGAAAGCAGAAACGAAAAAAAAATGGATGAACACTAGAAAAAAAAAATTGTGAAGAAGAAAATGGTGAAATGGAGAAGAACCAGCAAGAGGATCGAAATGAAAAAAAAGAGCATATGAAAAGAGGTTGGAATTGCGCACCACCCCACGTCTCTTCTCATATACATCGGTGGCTTCCATTGACGCAACGACCTGGTTTTTTCACGTTCGCTTAATCTGCGACTGCAGATGGGTGGTTATGTATTTTGCATGCGACTGTATATAGACACATGTTGCAACATATAAATATTCACATGTGCCTGACATATTTTTCCAACATATCCATACGAAAATATATGTGTGCGTGTACATACATTCACTTACATCGGCGCACATGGGTACATATCATGTCCACTCAAACTCATTTTCAGAAGTGCTATCCAAGTGCACGACCTTTCATTCCAAACGAATATTACGTCCAGAATGCGATAAATTTTTCAAAAAAATATTTCCCTACTTGAAAACGTATCGGGAAGCGCATCTAAATCATAGATGTAACTATGACTGCACACATATAAAAAAAAACCTCTCGCCATATGGATGAAACCATCGAGTGAGGAGAAGTCGAGTATATCCACCATCAACCACGACCTCGCACTATTGAATGTTTCAAGAGATGAAAATAAAAGAGAAGAGAATAAATACGGGAAAATTATGTGTTAAATACTTGCAGACTATTCCCAACCGCACACAATTATCGCACGATTAATGATTAATTCATCAACAATTCCCATTTCATGTGACCACTAAAATGCGAAATATTAATTGAGAGTTATCTCTCATACTCACCAGGGAATTAATATTCCCTTGGTTGTGCATGAAAGCGGACCTGAAATTATGTATGTATACGTTTCCCGAAAGTTTGCTATGACATATACATGCAAATACATATATATGCATGTGTATATTTATGTACAAGTAGTTTAGGAAGCACAAACGTGTTGAAGTCTCTCTCGAGAACTATTCCAACAGCGAGTCGCAAACCGGAATACATCCCTTGCGGCCGTCCACTTCTGATTTGTCGAATTGAATTTATCCATTGCCGATGGACAGACAAATTTATATAGATATATACAAATTTCTCATAGCCATGTATATGTATGTCTACAAAATTTATGTAATCTAATAAACTCACGAAGTCATGGTATGAATATATAAATAAATTCGAACACGGATCAGTGTCTATCGTCTTCTTGTAAATCAGTAAAATGTGATTGAAAAAATTGTTGAAGAATTGAATGCATCAAAATTTTTTCATGATTCACACTTTATCAGTTCGATTCAAAATTTTATTTCAATCTGATCAAACATTATTCCGAATTCGAATTATCAATATATATTTTTACAATTATTGCGTTGTTTTAATTATAGTCATCCATTTTTACTGTCTTTGTGACACTCACGAACATTCAGAGACTCATCAGTTTAATTGTTGGAATTGGATTGAAATTTCATCAAGATGAAGATCAAAATTGGCAACATGAATTTTTGATTTCATGACTGTCCCAACCAGGATAAAAATATGTCAGAAATAATACAGACCTTCAATGTGAAATTGGAATTTTCCTTCGTCTTTATCTATGAACACTGAGCAAGTCCATTATAACGATGCTCAAGTGACATGTGAGAATTTAATCATTCAACTAAAACTTGTGAACGAATACATTAAAATTCCATGTGACTTTTTATCAACACAAATTGAGCACAATTATCAATCCAACATTCTATATACGGAAGTTGAAACAACGTGAACCTCAACAAGAAAAGTTGTATTATAAATTCATACATGCGTGCGCCGAACAATATAAAAAGTATCTCTCAAATCCAATACGAATACTTCAATGTTTGAACATGATGCGCGGTAGCAAGGTGGATGTTGCCAAAAAAGGAAAGGATCGCCTTTGGCAACGTACGCGGGAGAGCATGTGCAGCGTCAACCGAACATGAGCGGACATTTACTGCAATAAGGAGTTCACCCAATGTGACACGAAGAAATCGTCGTCGTTGTCGTCTTTCGTCGTTTGTCGTACAGGTATAATCATGACACCGACAATGCCTGAGACTGAGAGATTTTATGAAAGTGCCTGCAGGGCAAAGCAAAGATGTCCACCAACGATTTTCTTCTCATCATTCGACATTGCAACGCCAGCAAAGTTCAATCTTTTATACAACTTCAATGTGTCGTCTCGTGTGCAGTTCTTTTAGATTCTTCTGGTCGGTTTTATTCCGTATCGCCAAGAATTGTTGAGTCAACATGCTTGTCCATGCTCTTCTTATCTTCTGGTTGATGTAGACAGTGGAGGGATATGCTCCAAATATTTATAACATTCAAAGAGATAGGTGAAATGAAATTGGATGAATGGATATGACTAATAAGATAGCAAAAATTGTTTTCATTTCATCGATGATGATGCGAACTTTTTCATCTGCTGCTGCGAACTATTGCATCGTCATTTTGGCTTTTCCAACATCAATTTTCATTTACGTAATTCAACACTTTCATAATTTTCATTATTCAGAAATAAATTTTTGTGGAAAGCTCTACCATATAAAAATGTAATTTCTCCCTACTCATTTTTCATTCATTTTTCCATCTACACCAATTCCAGAGATAAAATTATGGAGGCATATTGAATTTCACGGTTCATCACTGCAGCATTTTCGCTCCAACAAAGAAAAAAAGGCGATTCTAGCTCTGTTATTATTTATATTAATGAAATATTAAAAGCAGGAATGGGAGTTTATTCCAAATGAAGTTTTGAATCGTACTCTGGAAGGAAAATCGGATTTAATGAAAAGAATAAGGATAGGAAACTACATTCACTGTAAATAATAATTTATGATAATCTTAGCAGCGCAAGGGTTTACTCGTTAAAATAATTAATGCAAAATGCATACTAAATAAGTATGCGATGCAATAGGAAAACCGAAGAGCAAGAGATGAGGACAGAAAAGTTCAGCTCATTTCGAGCACCTGCAACATTGTACATTAAAAAATATATATGTACATAATATATGTCTTCCGTATGTACCAAACGACCGCGATTTCTCGCTAAAATTGGTTTTGCCCAACTGCTTGATGCAAGCAAGAGTTTCATCAGGATTTCAAACCACGGCGCCATGGGTAGAAATTCATGTAAGTATAAAACATTGCTGTATCCGAAAAAAAAGAAGTCCGTTCTCAAAAGATGGCGCCGAAATTTATTTCCTTTAATTTTTCCCTCGCCTTCAACGCACTCATTCATTATCCGACAGAGCCGGGAAGATCAACATCAGGGAATGGTGAAGAAACGAAGATCAGTTGTTCTATCTAAATTGAAACCTCTGTGACAGTTGATAATATGAAAATTGTTTGCTGATGTTTCGTAGAGAGAAACGAGAACAAACATACTTACAGGGGGGTGGTGTTGTGATATTTTTTATTAGAGGATGACAATCTATATTGGAATAAATCAATTGGAATATTCATTTTCAATTATTGAAGTATCTAATTGAAGGAGATTTTATACACTTCAAATATTATTATTGAACAACTGATTACATCCAACTATCGAACTGAGTTCTTCGTCTGCAACATGTTCATCCATCGTTTTTTCGCCGAAGGAATTCTTTCATTTTCTTATGTGTGCAAATAAATATGAAATTCACAACTCCCGCACAAATTCATTGGACTAAGATTCTCACGAAACTCATCCAAATAAATCAACACACTGATGAGCACATGGGCATATCCCATTCCATATAAATCTATTGATGGATAGAGAAACGATTTGTAAAAACACTTGATGCTCAACACGCAGATAAAATCTAAAGCCGAACATGAGTAATAATGAAAATAACTGAAACAGCTGGTAATACAATCAACTCATGCGGGAATATCTTATCCGATGGTTCAACCGTGAGAGTGACAGGAAGTGTGTAATGCCCATGAGATCCCCAAAGCTTCATATCAACGCCAAAGCAAACCCTTGAACTGAATCTCCTCCCAAAGCTCTGTGCTGTATCATACATACACTCATACATATAATTGTAGTCCTCATATGTGTAACCCCTGAAGGAACCTCCTTCTGTCTAGTCACTTTGACGCAAATGAGAAGCAGAAAAATTTCACAACTATTAAACAGGGCGAGAAAACACGTGTTCTTGATAGCGTCAAATTCAGTTCCTGATTTGACATGTTGTTTGCTAAAGTTGATATACATTCACTCATACAGTACAATTTTATAATAAGATGAATGTATTTGTCTTGCTAAATTGTTGTACGGTTGGTCAAATTTATGACGAGGGTTCGAGATGCATATGCGGTAGAAATGATGAACCATCAACGATATGTTTTCATGAGTGAACGTTGAATTTAAAACGAAAGATTTGTGTACATTAAAGCTTACATAAACAGGTATACACCAAGAATATACATAAATAAATTTAAATCACAATTTTAATGTGCATTACGATGTTAATATGTTCAACATTGTGGTAGTAACTTCTCCTTTACTCTGGTAATGTAATGGATACTTTAGAATCTTTTTAGATAATTATATTTCATTTTTGTTGGATAATTTAATTACCTTTGCATCTGCCTGGTAGAATTGTTTGTGATTGAATTAAATTATGAGAATAATGGAAGTTATAGAAGCTCCAATGTGGTTGGAAAAATGTTTCATCTCTGTAATTTTTTATCTTTTATTTCTTAATGCTTCACATTTTACATCGAGAGAGAATAATCGATGGAATTGATGAAAACCAGGAGCATAATTATTCCATGCGGATTTATCCGATAACTGTGAGTTCAATAAAATAACATCCAGCTCTGAATTGAAAATCGTGGTGCATTAAGATCAATTTGTAACGATGGAATATATTTAAAGAATTGAAATTACAAATGGGCAGTTGTATTTCATTATATCGATGGATGTACCATGTTGTTCATGGATTATTGAAATATTGTAACAGTTTTCATACACTTTTGTGTACAAATATACCAAATTATTTAAAATTCGGTAGGATCAGTTGCAGAAATTGAATTTGCTTAATTCACCTCTGAATGTGTGTACACAAGTTACACAAACTTTCGCGAATTGAATAACGTTACGCAGTACATCAATTTGCTCATCAAATATTTATAATTTACAATCTGGTGCTGATAATCATTTATTTACAATCATGAATTTCAAACGAATCCCAGTTTGTATTTTCCATTGAGAGTTGGCTTTAATGATGAAAATTTTAGAATTATCCATGTTGCATTCAATTAATTTTACTCCTGTGAATTAGTCACAGTAATATTCGTGAAATATTGCCACTGAACGTTCGAAAAAATAACATGAAATTGATAACCATCGTTAAATCCAAAATGAGGTCATTCATAATTTTTGAATTGACTTTGACCAGTTATATCATCATCATTGCTCCTTTCATACAACTCAGGGTTAAAATTGAAAATCATATTGCTATAACGGAACATCGTATGACTGGTTTGGTGATCAAACCATCACGATCACACCAGAATTTTCTACCATGTTGTAACCAAATATTTCAAAATGTAAATTTACCAACACACATTCTCATTTTCGTTTATAATATCTTTTCAGACATGAAACTGAATCGAATTACATCATTTTCCGAGCTTAGAAAGATCTCAAACCCCTTCATCAATGCCTCCTCATTCATAGTCCCAAGAAAAACACAGGAAAATGAATATTATTTACGGGTAAAATAACTATTTTCTCATTAGACATACATACTTATACATGCAAAACCCGGAAATTGCAACGACGACAATGACAGTTCTTGAGCATGGAGTAATATTTGCGTATATACTCTCACGAGCTTCTCCACATCGCTTATATATACCGTTATGCTAGTCACGTGTTGGCCTTTAAAGCGGGGGTCTTTACCCGCCAATTTGACGGCAGTTTCTCTCGACGCGCATGAATAGAAGACTCAACGTGAAAATACCGTTGGAACTATACGCGAGGAAGTAACCCGGGCTAACTCTCAGGTAAACGACCGAAAGTCCTAACGAGCTACAATGACTAGTGGAGTATGTGTGTAACCATAGTAAAGTACATATCTACTAACAATTTTACATCTGGCCATGTCAAGCCCACATGTTTTATTTTTTGTTCCTCTATACAATGTGTATATATAAATAGTACAGCAACATCATCCCCTTAAGAAAATTATGCGCCACAAAAGGCCAACACCAAGAGCATAATTTGTTAGTTTTAAATCTGAAACAAAGTTATGCTGTTTGCACACTGGAATTACTGGATTTCCTGTGAATTGTAGATTGCAAGGTTTATTTAGGATGAGAAAGTACCTATTTTCATTTTATTATTCATGCCATACAATTTAAATGAGCAATGAAATATTAACATTGGACTTCCAGTGTTCTCGCTTGGAATAATTTTACACTGATGAAAATCAACAGTTTTTGATGTATGAAAATTTGTGGATGAAATTATGTTTTTTTTATTGTTGAAAACTGAAAATGAAAAGATGATCTTCATCCAATTATCATATGGAGAAATATTTGTTCAATCCTGTGGTTGATATGAAAAGTCGTGAGTAAATAGAACGACATCAATTCCTTTTCTTCATTTCATGATTAAAACCTTGACATAACCATAATTTTACAGAGCACAAATTTGAGACGATGGATGAAACAAGAAATAGTTTAATCTTCGTCCGATAAAAAAAATGATGCTGTAATTTTTTCAACATGTTCTACAAGACTTTTATTCAATCGAATAAATCCAACTCTTGATCATTTTTCAACACATAACTGCTGTAGAAATCAAATGAATTTTATTCCAATCTCTCACTGACAGCAAAATTCACCAGATGTGAATGCCTAAAGTCGTTATGTGGCTCATTTAACGCAACTCTCGTTTATATATACGACCATATCGAAGTGTATTACGCGCATACATCATGTAACTATAACACTAAGATGCACATCCAGCAAGAGTATTCACAAACACAATATTCAGAGACCGGTCTCAACATGAATTTCGTATGCGAGTAATATTTCTTCATTTTTATCGTTGTAATATATCTACACGTTACAGTTTCTCCCTGAAATTAATTTGTTTTCTGTACATAGTATATGTGATTTCATTCGTTTGTATATAAATTCTTTTTGTTTTTCAGAACTCTCCCTCTGTCTTTCTGCTCCGACTTGTTTTCAGTGGGCGGTTTCACAGTGAGAAGACACGTACGGAAGTATACTGTTAATGCAAAGTATGGGATGAGCGAGTGAGTACTGGACGAAAAAAAAAGGAAACAACGACCTCAGCGTTGATCGAGCGACTGGCGCACGGCTTGTTATTTTGCGTGGGATCACAAGAATGGAATTCGGGAGCGCGCGCGGGCCTCCTTTTGCGCGCCGTCTATTAGTTGGCGTGAAAATACGCGGCGCCGAGACCCCGTGGAGGTTCTTATTGCAACGTGGGGGCGAGTCTGAGGCAACGAGTTCAAGCAGATATCTCGGCTTGTGAACTGAGAACAAATTCGACGGAGAGAACGAGTGAAGAAAGATATAGAACGGATAAACAGAGAATGAAGGGGAGAAAAAAAAAGAATTAGAAGGATAAAATTGAGAGAGAAAGTAGACGCACCGCCCCTGCATCTCGTTTCTTCGATGAGACGGAAGCTGAGAGTGGGCGGTCTTCGGGGATCTGCAACGCGATACGTTATGCGCTTAATTGAGAGCTCGTCGGCAATGTTCGAAACCATTAAACCGCATGGTCTATATACAACATGAATATACACTCAGATATACAACATTATCGAACAAAATCTCTCGGTATTGTGAGTGCAAATAATTTCGCTCATTTATGTTATGCTTTATGCCAAAAATATCCATCAGATTTATACTTCTTTCTCTTTCATAAACAAAGAAGAGAAATCATTTGTTTTTCAGTGTTCGTGAGATTAATAGCGAAGAAAAGGATTTTGGGGGTAGAAATAATTTGTATTTTAAATTCAAAATCGATTGAAACCTCTTGCATTATGCACCAATTTATTTTCTGTTCATTTCGATGAGTATTCAGGTCTGTAATTTCACGCTCTATTAATTTATCGAACGCGCATTACTTTCTAGTTCTGTTCATTTACAAAATACAATGAAGCGCTATTACATTTATAACTTTGAATATTCCATACTCACAAATATTTGATCTAAATTATATATCGTTGCAAATCCAACTAACCAGTTAATCAATTACTGCAATGTATCGTTAATAATTCATATACTTCTTCTTGTTTCAATGCACGAATCCAAAATGATTGCAGATAAACGTCATTAATATTTCCCTACTTTATATAAATCCCAGAAATATACGAAATAATATTACAACAACATTTTACCATATTCTCTTACCAACAATATAAAACACAATTCAAACCAAATTCAATTCAATTCCACAATTTCTTCATGCTCCTAAAAAATATTTTAAAATACCCAACAGAACGTTTGTCACCTTTTCTCCATCCACATCCAATCTGCATCAATAAATTCACAATTACGTATTTCAATTGCAACTGCAGCAACAAAAAAAAACGGAAAAAATGAAAGACGCTTGGCATTCAAGTAAATTTATTAGAATGTTCACGTTGGATAATTCGTTGCGGATGCAGCAATAGTCTTCATCCCCAAGGGATCAGTCGGAACACGAATTGGTTTAGCCGCGCGTAGGATTTGACTCTCATCTTTCCCCCCCCCCCTTCCTTTCTCACTCTCGCTCACTGTTTCTCTTCCTATCTATAGATATATTCACTTCCCATGTCCCATACGACTTGAAAATGCTGTCCCCGCGCTCGTACCACTAAGCCCCGTCCAATGGATGGACTTTAATCATAGAGCTTGGAAACGCGCGCGCGTTCCCAGATCCACAGGCTTCGCAAAATATATATATATATA
>JABMBR010004766.1:0-21356 GCA_018881525.1 Meteorus sp. PSUC_FEM 10030008
ATATATATATAAGGGATACTGATTTTTTCTGAAAATCCTAATAATTGTTTAAGTAGACCAAGTAGAGCTTATTTTTCATTGAATATGTACAAAAATATGACTAAAGACTGTCATTCATAGCAATTTATCCATTTGTTATTGATGTAATGTGAAAAGAAACGACTCGTACATAATTGATTGTTATTAAATGGCTGCAAATGGCTTAGGGCACATTTTTTTGGTTTTAACATTCATGTGATAGAATTATGTATATTAGATAAATAGAAATTATGAAGCTTCTGTGGATGTAGGTCCTGTAGGATGAGAATCTGCATTGGTGACACTGTTAACACTCGAAATAACATTGGACATCAAACCAATTATAGCTTCCATTGAGAAACCGCATTGTCGATAAAGCCTCGCGCAATTTTGGCTCTTTCGACCGGCTTCGATAGCTTCCTGAACGGCTGTACCATGCATTGCAGTTCGGAATATCTGATTGTTCGTTATTGTTTCAACCATCCGATCGAATGATGACACTCTTTCCTCATCATCGATGGTGTTCGCGGTACGCACGTTTTCAGTTGCTTTTTTCGCGTACGTACAAACAGCACGTTGCATACAAGATGTCGTGTCAATACCGTGATGTGCGAGTATATCATCCAATTTGGTCATCGAATGCGCAAAACCTCCTTCGTCGCCTGGTATAAAAAATTAAAAATGATTAAGGCAAGTCAATAATCATAAACACCACCAAGGGAACCATTTTTTCAAAATATTTTCATTACTTCTTGCATATGCGCCGTAGGATCCCGAGATGATATATAATAACTTTGGAATGATCAAAATCGTGCCAACCCCAATAACAGCGCCTAAGATTAAGCCTCCCAAATCAACTTTCCCTGGACCATATGGAGACATCCCATAGCCCTGAAATTACCAAAATATATCACACATTCATACTCCCAATAATCGATAAGATGTAACCACGTACCGATCCTGTACCACCCACATTTGTGAAGCCGAATCTCGGCTCCTGACTACGATCTATACCGCTGATGTTATCATTGGATTCCAGACTTCTAGATGTGGAGACGTTAGTCTCGTTTTTCAGCAAGTGCGAAGCCACAGCCATTTGATCTCTCGATTTTCCTGTTTTATCGTAATAATCCATAGAACTTGGAACAAATCTGTGACAAGCGGACAAAATTCAGGAAAGTTGTAGGTAATTGAGAAAATTTTTATCAGAACACCTGATGAGTTCTCACCCTCCATCGTATTTGGGTATGCACGTTACATTATCAACTGTGGTCATTATCAAGAAGGCTACAATCAGTAGCTGAGTGAGTGTCATCTGCAAATGATACACAATTGATTTGATCAATCTCTTCGGATTATTAAAAAAAAAATTCAAATTCATTATCTCACCTTAATCATTGTTTCTTGAACCTCTCTCTTTCTGAGTATCGTCTGAGACCAGAACTTGTTGAAACTGAAGTGACAGGCACGTGTTCGATGGGTATATATAGGCACGAGAACATATTTTCAGTTGTTAAACATAATTGCTCTTTTAGTTTCGCTTTCGTCGTTGTAGATTTCCATGGGACAAAAGCATTGCCCGTGACACCCCACTTCAACCAACTTTTACTCTCATATTCTCCAAAGAATAATATTCTAAACAAACAATACAATTTTTTTGAAAGATAAGAAAACATATGTTACGCAAATGCGTAAACGCTTCTTCAACTACTCGAAATCATTCTAGTAATGGCTGTTTCTTTTTCTCTACTTGACAAGGGTTATCGACAGGTCTATTGACTTCGATAATTGTTGGAGTCATCCTGTATAGTACTTATCCCAATAGAATATGAAATCTCTACTATGAAACAAGTAACTACGAATCTGTTCAAGTTGATGATAGGTTTATTGATCAAGCCATCATGACCAAGTAACTCCATCGTTAATGATTGTCTCTGATATAATCTACTTCATATAATTCCTTGGAAGGTGAAAGTGTGAGCTGTCATAGCGAACATCGAAAGAGGGTAATTTTATAATTCAATTTCATTATCAAGTAGTTAGATTCATTCACTTTTATACATTTTTTCTGTATATTTGGAACTTTCTTCTGTATATGCATTATAATCATTCAAAACATTTAGTATGAACATTCATCTGAGCAACCGGATAACTAAGCGTGGAAAATAGTTTCCAGAGATTTCGTATAGGCACATGTGCATGGTTTACTTGCACTTCATGGAATTCGTTCTGGCGGTTGATCAAGAAAATCTCATGAAAGTCATGAGCAGTCTACGACATTTTTTCTGCAAATACATCATTATTATTTCAACGTTTTTTGTTTATCTTATCTCCTTTTCGTGTGAAGAAGGGGCGGCAACTTTGTAGAACACTTCGGGAATAGATGACATCCACTCTATGTTCATAGAGAGGTATCTTTATTGCAAACGAGCTGATAATTTATCGACGATCATAATCACGGTTACCTTTCTCTGCGGAAACAAATGTCCTCGTCTTTTCTATGATTTCCTCGTGGATGGGAAGGAGGGTGTTGCGAATATAGATAGAGATGTTGGCCATTTCAAGACCATACGTAGTTTTGTGCTTCTATGACACGTTCTGCAATATTTTTCCTAAGTCAAATAATTCTGCAGCGTTATGAGATCATTCACGCTATTATCAATAACATATCTTCTGAGTTCATTCCTGATTGCATCTCTGATCGGTGATGTTATCCAGCAGAAGAACAGAGTACCGCGTTTCATATCGTTTGATCACAAAGGGGGACAAATTGATGTAAGCTTTGAAACGCTATTGTGATTTCATTCAATGTTGGATGAGAGAATTACCTTGGTCATTCCAGGTTGACTTGGATCTATCTATCCCATTCATATCGATCCCATTGAATACTGAAGGAAGTCAATCTGGGGATGGTCCAAAATCACTAGTGAACATCAACGTTAAATCACTTACAATTGCAGCTGTCATGGCTACAATAACAGCTTTTATAGTGCCACTGTTTGCTAAACCATCAGATAATCAGCAAAATTACCGTGAGCGTTGCATTCAATCTTTGATTGTTTCCACCTCTGTCTTGTAAATTATGAATTGAAGAATCCGATGATTAGCACAGGTTTGAATGATGGATTCGGATTACTGGAAGCTAAACAGGCACTTAATGAGTTAATTCTCGGTAATAATTATGTGACACCATGTATCCAACGAGCTGTTTGCAGTGCAGTAATGAGAACAAGAAGAAATCGCATTCCCACAAGCACTGGGAAAATAATCGAAGGAATCTCTAAGTGACTGCTTTACATATAACTATGAGTGAAATCGAATGAAATTTTATAATTTTGGTCTTATAATTTGTGTTATTTATACAGTTTGGCTTGGTTCAAAGATGTGACGAATGGAACTGCGATCGAAGATGCAATCAATATTGGTAATCAGCCCAACCCTCACTGCAATCACATTTTTAACGGATGTGGAATGCCCGCAAACATGTTTCAAGTTATCATGAGTGAACTTGGTATAGAGTAATGTATACTTCATGTTCCAGTAATATCGAGATTGGTTTTTCAAATATCAAGTGGAGAGTTGATGGAACAGATTCATGTATTGGAAGTTTCGATTATCATAAATAAAATCTGTTATTTGTATAACAATCGTTTCACATATTCTAAAATTTTTCATCTACGTTCATAATATTTGTCAAGAACACACAATCATTTTTATTGTCCGCATCCATATACCGTGAAAAAATCTCCCATCATGTAAACAATGACATGGAGACATTCACGCCAAAGAAGAGTGTGTGACGAAATTGTTTCACTTTCTCTTTGTCGTCGAATTATTCATAAGTACCAAAATATCACGCAATATCTGTAATTATGTTAGAATGCGACGACGTCTTGTTTAAAGTTTCAAGCATATTATCTGACCCAGCAATTTGCGCTATAGCACGTGGTGTATGACCCAACATGTCCAAAATTTCCGAATTGGCTCCATGTTCTAGGAGAAATCGCGCAATGCCTACATGATCATGAAGTGCAGCATGATGGAGTGCTGTCCGGCCGGAAAGATCTGGTAACAAGAGATCAGCACCAGCAATGTGCCATGACTGGAGTCGCTTGAGATTCCCAGAGGCCGCAGCAGAACACAACTTGTCACCCAGTATGAACGGATTCTCATGCAGATGTGCACCACATTGTACCAATAATTTAATAATCTGACCAAAAAATCCTTTTCTGTATTGAGCTGATATTGAATCATACGGATTGAATAAATACCTCATGGAAATCATTCTCCACCGCTTCGGTCAGTGGAGTTCGATTGAGCCTATCTTTCACATGGACATTTGCACCCATCTCTAAAAGGGTCCGCACAATTTTTAAATCACCTTCAGAGCAAGCAAGGTGCAGAATAGTCCGGCCTTCACTATTAGGTTGTGAAACGTTCACTCCCTATGGAAGAAAGATGACGAAATAGTTCCGATACTGAAAACTTCGTTGTAGTTTACCGATTTGACGGATTTCATGTGAATCATTCAATACTTACGTGACCACGTAATGATACCATCTTGAGGAGATCGCTATCTTCTATTTGAGAATCCTGGCCATTTGAGTTACTCAATGCTGTTAATTCTCCACGTAAATTACTTCTCATCATGTGTCGCTTTGTGTCTATGTCCCAATCAGTCTTTGACAAAACATATGCAAGTTTCGTTAGAGCAGCTTCCGGCGTCATGTCGGAACCTGACGTCACACCTATTCAACAAATTTTCATGATTGCTTCTCGAAATGACTAAACAGGTTCAGATTAAGCGTGAATGAAAAATAGGATATGTACCAACTTCTAATAACAATCTTCCCGCTTCATAAAGATCTGTGACACCGTCTTTAGAACATTGTGTAATACTGACAATGATAACACCACGTTTCGAAGCATCCCGTAATACTTCAATAATGTCTGCACGATTTGCTGGGATGTTGCCAGCGCCATAAGTTTGTAAAACAACTCCTACCGTCGGTGGTTGCACAAAAGCTCTAACTAAGTCTGCAGTAATACTCGGAAAAATTCGTAGCAGACCAACATAACGATTTAACGTCTTGTGTACATGGAATTTTTCCAAGGCCGATTGTCGAAAGATAGATTGATAATTGACTGTGAAAATTGCACATTGAGTATGACATCGTTATGATCTACGTATATAATTGCATCTTCACCTTCAATTTCAATTCCAGCCACTGCCAACGGTGAACAATTGGGAGATGCAAACGCTTCGAAAGCAGTTGCAGCGACCTTGCTGGTACGATTACCACGCATCAGTTGTGTACCAAAGAACACACAAACTTCCGGTATATTATGATTGCCAGCGATCACAAGAGATGTTAGAAAATTGGAAAGACCATCGCTACGAGGTTCAAATATTGGTAATTGCGATCCAGTTATCACCACAGTCTTGCCAAGTGCTTCAAGCATGAAAGATAGTGCCGAAGCGGTGTAACTCAATGTATCCGTGCCATGAAGTACAACAAAACCATCGAATTGTTCGTACGCTTCCTGAAAATATTTTCAGCTTTGAATACATTTCGAGAAACACTTCAGATTTTTTACGAATCAAATACAGACTTGTATGTCGGATGCAATTTTCATCCAGTTATCCATCGTCATATTGCTGGAATCCAGCAAAGGAGAATATTCGAGCACATCATAGATCACTCGGCGAGTATCTGCTCCATTGATCCTACAAAAACAGAGCTAATTATCATTATAAAACCACACATTCCATTCACTTACGGTAACACCAATGGCCCTGTGCTGTCGA
The DNA here is from genome assembly GCA_018881525.1 of Meteorus sp. PSUC_FEM 10030008. Lineage (NCBI taxonomy): Eukaryota > Metazoa > Arthropoda > Insecta > Hymenoptera > Braconidae > Meteorus > Meteorus sp. PSUC_FEM 10030008. Next base: position 5,828 of record JABMBR010004766.1, read on the forward strand.
ATATCTCATCAGCATAAGCTTGATCATGCAAATATGGATTATTCCTCAGAGTCTCAACAAAAATGTTAGGTATCGGTGCTAGTGCTGAAAATCATTTTCAACAAAGTTGTTAAATTGCAAACACTATGTACTGTTTATTATGTGAGAGTTATCTCATATTCACCATACCTCCCTGAACATTTCTGACCATGCCGATAGTACCACCTGTGTAAAGCACCAAAACTTTGCCCTGTGGTTTTCCCAAAGAATCTTTGCTACCATGCGCGTATGTAATTTCGTTATTCAACACCTTGCCATTCAACAAATTGAGCCGTTTCATTCTCTTCTTTATTTCTTCAATGGTCACTTGTTCAGTTGACATTTTATCAGCCGTATCGTCCATGACGCGAGCAGCTTAATGGGAATTCACAAATAATGTTACAGCATATACTTCCAACCGGAGCTGTTCAGTTAAATACATTGATTTTCCTTGATCGAAAGTTTGGTTTTGTGATTAGTGTAACGCGCAACTCAATAGTTGTCCATCCACCCCACTATTCCAACATGAAAAGTCGGAGGAGTGAAAAGCAGTATGGATTAGAGGAATTAATATCGACAAAGGGGATCGATGAATATTTATCGAAAAGTGCTTCTGTTATGCTTATAATAATAGAAAAAAATTAATTGCGTGATATAATTCCTTTTAAGAAATTATACGAATCTTATTTCCGCATTCAGATGTATCAACCAATAAGTTCCACTGTTATGGAGACTTTGGCACAACTTTCTCTTCCTAATTGACGTCGCGTATTCGAGAACTGTCATGTTCAGTTGTCTTCCACTGCACACTATATGTATTGATGTCATTATTTTAATGTTATAGGCAGACTGAAGTTTGCTTTTCTTGAAATGATTCGGACGAAATCTTTGATAGTAATACAGACTTGGAAAGCTACAAAATTCATCAAAATTACGCGTGTAGATAATTCAATTACAATTATGATGTATAACACGGAATATTCCAATAAACGCACCCATATCGTCCACATCATGACAGAAATAATACCGCATGTAGAATTCCTCAAATGCACAACAACTTATAATTGATCACTCAGCTAACTTTATGATAATGTCAACATCACGTCGATTTCAATATTCGTTTATTGAGGAACTTACGATTATCGTTCGTGCTGGCTCGTTGAACTGGTGGCATTTCATCAAAACTAAGTTGCAAACAGGCTGAAGTTGATGAATATTCTAACGTGCAACCGGCACTAAAGCAACTTACACGAGTTAATTTAGGAATGTACTTCATATATCCATCCAGATGCTAGCGTTAGCAAAATTCCTCCTCAAATATTTCCCGCCATTATTACATGTCAATTGCCACGTATGTCAATGGGTCAATCAATATCATTCTATAACGAATGTTCAATTAAATTCCGAATCAAAATCTTATTTTCTTGTCAGTTGATGTATATGCGAATGTCAAAGTAAAAGTATGCGAAGATAAATGCGATCGAAAATTTGTTAACATCACATACAACTCTATATTACGCAACGAATCTTATCGATGATTCTTGCATGAATTTTCAACGCAGAATAGCCTTGATATCAAACGAGGTTAAATGTTCATCTGACAATCGTGATGTATTTCTGTTTGTTTATCATTTTCCATTCTGAGTGTGTCTTTCCATGTAGTCAAAAGTGCTTAAAGTCATAACCTGTGTATAATAAATACAAAAAATTGAACGTTCGATTCCGTATGGAAGATTTGAAAAAAGGAATACTACACCAACGCTATCGCACGATAGAATTGTCATGACGCGCACTATATAATTGCATAACTATATCGACTTTATCATCAGATGGCAGGAAGTCTAACAACTCAGCTAAACATCAGGTGTCAAATGACATGTGTGTGGTAATGATTTGAGACATGGAGCGACGTCAACACAACAAATATTTGCATGCAAAATAATCGTATCACCTGGAATCAGAATTTGATACTGCGATACAAAAAATTAATGTTCAATGGAGGCAAAGCTTGTCGAATACAGATTGAGAAAACGTCGTGAAATACATGAAATGGAAGCTAAAGAAAGTACAGCAGTTCAAGGACGGCATCATAATTGGAAGGATGGGTCTTCCACATCGTTATTCCATCGTGAGGTATTCGAATTTTTGTATCTTCCAATTCTTCCAAGCAATTGACTTTCATGATTATATGCATTTAACAATGACAGTCAATAATCTGTCTTTCAAATGTTATCTAACATTAATTATCGAAAGGTTACAGGACAAGGATGAGATAGAGAGTATTGGATCAGAAGAAAGTATCGATGTGTCACCCCCTCGAAATACTGTAATTATACAAGTTCAATATCTCTTGTATTTTTTACTGTGGGCAACATTATATATGATCGCACTACAATTTGAATTTGGTGCTGTTTATTTTATTTTATCGGCGTTATTTTTCATCTGGAAAAACACAAGATCAGGCCCGAAGAAAAAAGGGGAACCAAGTGCATACTCCGTATTCAATCCAAATTGTGAGCCAATTACTGGAACTATAAATTTGGAACAAATAGAAAGAAATATGGGATACCGAGTCGGGCCCTGATTGATAGAGTCTGATATCAAGAACATTTATATTAAATTATAACCTCAATTTTTTAAATGTGATAAGCAATGAGTAAATTGCGGTGCCTTGTAAAATTATAATCAGTTTACTGTTCATCAACTAATCGTACTCTGTCAAGTCATATCATTTAGTATTTCCTCGACGTTTTCGTAACATTTTAACATACTGCGCAAATATTCACTGACATCATCATTGTTATAACTTTGTAACAGTTGTACGAGGATTGTCAGATCCGTTCTTGAATGATAGTTTTCATCGGGACAAAGGAGAGCATGCTCCAAATCTTTGAGATAATCGTTCATCATACGTACTGCCAATGATCTAGAATCAAATTCCAAGGATGCATTTGAGAGTAACTATCATCTAACATAATTCAAGTTTTTACATACTTCAACCGGTCTATCTTTTCAATTCGTTCATTGAGCAGGTCGCCACGACTCATGATTCTCTTGATTGAGGCTTTGATATTCTCTGATTTATAAAAGATAAGATCATTACATGGGTTAATACCTCATAATGTATATTTTAATGACAATATAGTCATCACCTTTCATTATTTCAAATTCTGGAGAATTTATTTCATTCAATGCATCATAAACTGCATTTAACAATTCAGGATCCCACTGAAATATTGTCATCTCTGACAATCTCCATAAACTATCACTCATCACTTGGGTGACAGTTCGACGATGCCACAGCGTTTGATCCTTGGTGTCAGATGACTTCGTTGTATCATTCACTATGTGGAATGATACTACTGTATGTGGGATATCAATCGCCATTCTTGGAATATACTCATAATCAAGAATATTTGTATCGAAATTCGAATAATCATTCGTCGTCACTGAGACTGTTGTTTCCACCATGTCTGAACCGACGATCATGAAGACACCATTCGCTGTTGGATATCAAAAATTGAGTTTTCATAATAAATAATCAGTTTTGTTGATCGACCAACCTTCTATGGGACTCTTATCGATCGCTAAATAAGCCACCATCTTCGATCTTTCGTAATTCGATACGGAATAAAGACACGATTCCATAGAATTTATCGACATTATAAAAATCAAAGTTCTTTGTGGTCTCCAGTTGTGTTCCTTCGCAATCCTGTTGAATTCCTTCGCTATTGTCATTCCTATGATGATATTATCATCAGTAGCGGCCAATGCAACATATCTGTCTATAAATATAACAATTTGTTATGACATACTTAATTTATCTTCATAAATTAATCTGCTCGTATACGTGATCGTAAAACTTACCCGCCTCCTGTGCACCACGTGCGAGCGCTACAACACAGCTGTCATTCCCAGTTACTTTATCGAATATACTCAAACCTGAAAGAGTTGTTTCAACGCTCTCTAGAATTTTGGCCTTTGTCATTGTTCTGGTCAAGAGAATGGATTAAATAAATGATTGTCGATTCGAAAATTATGAAGAATCCGATGGGAAAGCAAACGTACGTGGTGTGAGATGATGACTCGAACTCATTTTCTTTCAAACGTTGAATCAATGCAAGTCTGATGAAGTCGTTTTTTTCAAGGCCATTAGCAGTAAATTCCAATTTCAATCTTTCGGCGCGCAACTCAATTGAACGACCAGCCGCATATCTTCCAATAAGAAATCCACCAAGAAGCATTAAAAATCCTACGGAAAACATGAAGGAGAAACAGACGCGCTTTGTGACGAATTCATTGGATTCGTCAATGCCGCGAGCCATTTGGAAACTCAACACCCGTTGCATCATGAAAGTGAATGATTTTCTCGCTGTGGAACGTTCTCAATGGAATTTATATTTCGCTAGGACTCTAATGCAGTTGTTATCGTATACATAATGAATATGATATATCAATGAGGATTAGATACAAAAAATCTGTTCATTCGGAGATTCACAGAACGACTGGGATGATCCAATAGACAAACTGCAACCGCAGAAATTCTATTCCCCGTGATCTTTCAACGAAACGAGACGTTGAATGAGACTGATATATTCGTTGGGAACAGACCCACTCTCAATTCTTCTTCATCTTATTTCCACCACTCTGGATTTTAAATGTTTTAATTTTATACCGCCTGTCGTGTGTGGGTTCATTCGAAAAATCATCATCGTTGACATTTAGTACGCAGTTGACACGGAATTTTTATAACCATAGTTACGTTTTAATTTATCATTGTTTTCATCATCTTCTTCTACTCTTCGGAACTTCACAATTCGATTTCAAATTTTTCTAGATTCGTTTTCCATCGGTTATTTGCATTGTCAAATATTTTTTTTCATTTTTTTTTGTTATTCTTAGGATAACATAACTGGACGTTACAACATTTATAAATAGTTTATGAGTATATTATGTGCACCTACAAGGTTATTTAACTATAGACTCCGGAGCGATCTCGAAATATTCATAACGTTTTCTGGTGGTGGTTATTATTGTCAGCATTAGAGAAATGTCTTATCAAACACATTTCACATCCACACATTGATGGATATTCATTCTCGTCTATTTAAGTTTTTATTAATGATTTATGGCAACCTTTTTCTACCGCCAATAAGCATAAGACATGAACCGTTATTTTTTCCTCGGTCTCCCCCATTTTGAGGGATTACCAGATGCCCATGTCCGATGCTTTGTCCAAATTCGAATTACCCGCGGAGTATTGAAGTGTCCTCTCGACAAATTGCAAGCCGATGCGTTGGAGGATACACGTTTCTGACGATGCCACAGCTTTCTGCCTCCCAGAATTATATATATGTATATACGAGAGAATTCTTATTACGAGTGATCTGGAATGCTCACAAAAAACTCCAGCCCTTCAGGAAAACATAGAAATTCTCGAAATAAATTTTTCAAGCTTTCAAACTAATGGACCCCTTTGGGTTATTATTTATAGTTCTATATAATCTTGATCATTCATCTTCTCCACATCCCAGCTTCCATTGTCAAGTGCTCCCCATTTCTCAAAGTCATTACTTTGCATATTCTCTCGTAATTCCTACAATTTTTTAACATCAGGCATTCTATGATATTCATTGGAAATTATCGTTCCCATTCCATTATTATATCTCTGGAGTACATCCTCATCAGAAATGAATTGAATAAAATTTCGAAAATTTGCTCTTGGAACGATATGTTTATATGTTGGCTTATTTCTCATATATCCGAACTTTAGATGAGCACACAAGACTTATCTGCAATGATAAAAGAATGCCGTCATAATCTCTCTATTATATTCATGAATGTATATGTAGGGATAAGAAGACTCTTTCTTCTATTCTGTTAAACTGGCGAGTCGGGCCCAAACAAAAACGCGCTTTGTTTACATTTCTTTGTGTGTAGTCATAATATAAATCCATATCTCAGAGCCAAGTGACCAACAGTTGTCTAGATGGCGTGAGCGGACCCGGTTTTAGTTTACTTTACATGTTTCGCATAGCGATTCATAGATCATAGTGCAGTGCTATGGAAATATTCAGGACATCAAGTTAGAATTCAAGAGCAGTCTAATATTTCTGCATTTTTTGCTTCAACTAAGAGGAAGCAAGAAGCTGCAAACACTAACTGAGATAATTTTATACATAGTAGTAAAAGTATCGATCTGTAGACTCGCTATTTCCTATTGAGTAAGTTTCATGCATTATTTGATGACGTTATTCGTAATTTGGGTATTGCACCTATTGTTCATCAAGATTCCAAACTAGATATCAATCTACATGAACAGAATATCAGTGAAAAACAGGTTCGGGGCTGCGGAATTTCTATATTTGTTATCTAATCTTGCACTCATTTTCACTTGTGCTACAGTTTGGTGGACAATAGAACGAAGAGAATCTTGGAAACATGTCGAAAGCTGAGGATCCCCTGGTTAACTGCCCACTGGAAGTAGTCCACCGCATTCGGAAGAGTCGTATGCAAACTCACTTGGTGAAATGTTTGAAAAACCACGACTTGAGCTCTAGCAGGAAACTCAAGTGTCCCTACAATCCGTTGCATATTATAGAGGCAGTGGAGATAATGGTAGATATACAATCATATACATCTATATGCGCGCGTACATTTTCGTTAACAGTATTCGGAATCGTCTGAAGAGAACAATTATGTGTGTTGTTTCTCTCTTTTCACAGTATCATTGCCAATCATGTCCTGACAGTGCAGAAGTTCTTACTGATCAATACAGTACTGAGGGCGTGAAATGTTATTCTGGTGTCATATCAGCTGTAGAACATGTACAACATTATAATGCCTTGGTACCGGAGGTCCACGAGTGGGACTTGGTAATATGACATATTTCTTGCGAGTTTAGGAAGTATATTTTTCTGTTACGATATCCAATCCATACTGTACCTCTTCATAGCAATATTCCACCCAAGGTACTGCGTATGATCCTACAAGAGATATTGAGAGCAAACCGGTGCTCCGTTCACTCAATTGTGAATCAAAATCGAAAAGAAGGGCATTCAAATATCAAGAAAGGCAACGATTTGCTGCTATTGACAATAATAAACATTTAACCAAACAATCGGAAGCGCCATCAGATGTAATTATAACCGATCAAGATTTGATAAATCGTCATTCGATACGGTGATAATTTATTCATTTTTTGTGTGTTTTCTTATTTCCTTAGGTCAACAAACCACTTCGTGAACCCAACGAGTTAAAAAGTGGAATAACGACCGAAGGTGAACCAAAGCTGAACATTGTTGTTGAGAATAATAAGACCCCCGATAATATTACGGTGCAACTTCTAGAACCTAACGATGACGAAACGAAAGAGAATGTATTGTGTGGCCAGTATAAACCGAAAAATATTCTTGTTCACGTGAACAATATGCAACTTGAATCTACGACTAATGCATTAAGTCACTTGCAACTTTTGCAAAAACCAGAGTCCGCTATCGAAAAGAAAAAAATTGGATTGATGAGACTCATGCCATCAACATCAACGACAGACGATTGCAATAACCCAATCTCATATTGTGATGCTGCAGAATTGAAATCCGCTGCGGTGATGAGTGATATGAATGACAAAAAACTGCAACAGTCTCGAATCAGAACAAAATATGCAGCCAATTTTATTACCGCCCATGAACAGTCTGGTGGGCTGTAAACTTCTACATCTACAAAGTCATGCAATTTCCACACTCTGTGGTACGTGCTAGAAAAGTCATTCATACAATGTCACAGCTGAATTTTTTTTTTACTTGAACCTTCGAAATCGACCAGAAGAATATTATATTCCTCTAGAAATTTGCGTTTTATGAAAATGGTGTCGTAAGGAACTGCGTGAAGCTCTTTCCTTTACAGAAACACTATCATATTAAGTTAATCGTTAATGTGTGGAATTAACTTGTTCCATATTTTTTTATTCCTTTGTAAAGACTGTCCAAATCAATAAACTGACATTCCAAATCAATCACGCATGGCATGGTATGTATATATTCGTGATTTCATGAATATCGCTTCTTTCTGATTTATTGATCATTCATGGAGGGGGTGGGTTTAACTATGATGAACATAAATTTGTCCAAAGTTTCCACTTGCAACAGAATCCACTTTAAACAGAATATAAATGTCTGTTCTCTTTATTATAAACCGTTACAAAAAATTTTAGATTTCGTTCATTGTTATGAGGATAAAATTATGGCGCACTCAATGTTGTTCAACATTCAGTCTCGCAAGCAGTTCATTGGATTGTTCTTTGTGGTGCATCTTGATATGATTACGAATGTATCGTCTTTGACCAAAATTCATACCACAAACGGTACATTCGAACGGCTTCTCTAGATTATGAGTGCGACAATGACGCACCACCTCACTTTTCACAGAAAATTTCTTTCCACAAAGTTCACAGGAGAAAGCTTTCACTCCTGTGTGAGTAGTCGTATGATCTTTGAGCCGTTGCCTATTACGGAAACATTTGCCACAAGTTTCACACAAATATGGTTTATAATTCGAATGAATACGATTATGAATGTATAGACAATTCAATGTACGAAATGTTTTCCGGCACTCTTCACAAGTGTATGGTTTGTCACCCGTGTGAATACGTCGATGATCATCTTTAGCATGTTTCGTAGCAAAGGTACGATCGCATAAATCACAAATATACTTTTTCAATCCATCATGCACATCGCTGATATGTCTATCCAGATCTTGTTTAACTCTGAATGTTTTGTCACATGTAGCACACACATATGGTCGATAGTTGAAATGAATACGAATGTGTCGTATATAACCACGTCTGGTGAGCAATTGTTTGTTGCACTCAATGCACTGATAAACTACTTTTCCCAAAATTACTGTCTTCGCTTTATTGATGAGTTCTTGTTCCGTTATCTCGAAGTCTGCATACGTTTTTTTCCGTGTCTTCGTGCAACAAGACTCTGGGATATTATCTATTGATCTGAACGGCGTGATTCCACGAAATCCTTGCACAGTGTCTTGAGATACTGGCATTGGCACGTTTTCATTATTGATACTAAAATATGGCTCAATATTAGAATGCATCGTACCATACTCGGTGCATCCCATCTCGATTGGTTTTTCATCATGTGGTATATTGATTTCATTTGTCTTCACCAACACAATTTTTTCAGTTTGACACCTAGAAAACAAACAATCCCATATTATATCGCAGGTGAATCATGTATTTTGTGTTTGTATCGTTGGTGACTTTTCAAATAACGTTTTTGACCAAATCGCAATTTACATATATCACATTTATGAGGTTTCTCTGTTGCGTGTATACGTTTATGACGACTCAAACAACCACTGGTTCGGAATTTTTTTCCACATACATTACAAGTATGTGGTTTTTCTTGTGTATGAATGAGTCGATGCTTCTCTAATTCTTGCGAACGTGCAAAATCACGTCCACAAATGTCACAACTCCATTTAAATGGCACTACCGTTCTGTGGAACTGTTTATGTGTATACAAAGTAGCTCTTTGTTTGAATGACTTCCCACAATATTCGCATACATGTGAACGTTCACCAGTATGGGTGCGACGATGTTCGTCTCGTGTGCTTTTGGATGACAATTTGAGATCACACAGTCCGCAAGGATAGTTTCTTTTACTGCCATGTAGATTTTTCACATGTCGATTCAAGCTAGAACTCGCATTGAAACTTTTTCCACACATTTCACAAACGTATGGGCTATTTGGAATGTGTATATTTCGATGGGTCAAAAAATTGAAAGCAGTCGTCAAGAGTTTACCGCAGTTATGACATTTGTAACATTTGATTCCATTTATGAAGATTTTAGATTCATCAATTTCAGCTTGTTCTTCGGTGGTGCGTTTTCTTTTTTTCGTAACTTCACCATTTTTGTTGATTTGTGTTTGCTTGTGTTCCCCACAACGTTGATATTTACTTCTCCGATACCTGAAACGAGATAGTGTTGATTACTCGTGGGTAGCCGAAGAAACATTTCCATGATTAGTTTTTTTATGATTGATCATGTATCGTTTCTGACGGAACGACAGACCGCATTCGTTGCACTGCCATGGTTTTTCATCGGAGTGTATTAATTTGTGACGTTTTAATTCATGTTTTATTCTGAAAGCACGAGAACAAACATCGCAAGTATGCGGTTTTTCACCCGTATGTTTCGTAACATGGATCATCAACGCCGGCTTTGTGCGAAAATTTTGTTCGCAATATGTACATTGATATGGAAATACGTCGTTGTGTGTACGGTTATGTACAAAAAGTGATGCTTTCTGTTTGAATGATTTTCCACAAACATTGCATACGTAAGGCCGTTCACCTGTATGAATTCGTCTGTGGTCTTCAAGGTTTCGTTTGGTAGCGAACGTTCGATCACAAATATCACAGGAGAAATTCTTTATTCTTGCATGCGTTTCTTTTAAATGCCGAGTGAGACCTTGATTCACACGAAACTGTTTCCCACAAAGATGGCATGTGAATGGACGCTCGCCTGTATGAATACGCATATGCCATGAAAATGTATATGGTGAAAAAAGATTTTTTCCGCAATCTTTACAATGGTAATAAACCCGTCCCTCAACTTCCATTTTTGCTGCTTCGATCATTTCTTTATCAATTCGTGGTGCTCTCTTCATAGCTTTATCAGATGAAAGGTCGGGATGACACTCAGACATGTGAACTTCAAGTAGCTTTCTCTGCTTCGAAGTGAAATCACAGTACATACAGGGGTGAGTACGGAAGCGCCGTTTCATAGTTTTTACTAATCTACGTTGCCTGATCTTTGTGTTGTCGTGGTCACTAGAATTCTGTTTTTTATCCATATTCTGTCCTTGCGATATTGCTACGGTTGAATCGTTCTCTGAGGATTCTTCTTGGATATCTAATTGGTGGACATCTTCCCGCAATACTCGGCTCAATTTCTGAGGATTCGCGATATCTAAATTTCTATTAGCTTCATAATCATCAACTTGAGTGGCATCCAGGTCTAATTGACACCGATTACTAGGATTGCCTATCAATTGTGTGGCAGAAGGGAAAAGAGTCGGCCTATCCAAAGTCTTTTGGTTTTCACAACATGTCGTGGAGCTCCTCGATCGTGTTACAGCAAATCTGCAATCATAACAAATGCAGAGCATTTCAGTGATCATTTCCGACAATCATCTGACATGAATTCAGCTGTGAGTGTCTGCCTTTAAAATGATTATTCAAATAGCGACGTTGACGAAATCTCATCCCGCATTTGTTGCAAATGAACGGTTTCTCATCTGAGTGAGTGCGTGTGTGCCTGGCCAATTCCGATTTGATTCTAAATCTCCTTTCACAAATGTCGCAAATAAAATTCTTCTCGCCCGTGTGGGTGGTCATATGACATAGTAATTCTTGTCTACGACGAAATTTTTTATTGCATAGAAGACATGGATGAGGGAAGTCATTCGTATGTACTTTGCTGTGTATGTAGAGACATGCTTTGGATTTGAATTTTTTTCCACATGAGTGACAGACGTACGGCCGCTCACCCGTATGCGTTCGCCGATGATCATTTCTCGTGGCATTCGATGCAAAATTTTTCTTACAAATGTCACATGGAAATGGCTTTCGTTTGGCATGTACATCATTCAAATGTCTTGACAGTCCGCCGGAGTCACGAAATTGTTTACCACACACATGACAAGTGAAAGATCGTTCATTATTGTGAATTCGAAAGTGCCTCACAAGTGAATCCTTCAGTCTGAAGCATTTGTTGCATTCAACGCACTGGTAAGAGTCTTGTGTGCTCCAGGATGGATGAGTTTTCACATGGGTGTGCAATAATTTTATATCGGAAAATTCAGTTGCACAAATTGAGCATCTCGCCTTAATAATAGCACTGTTATTTGACTTCGTCGGAATCCTCTCCTTAACATTTTGTATTGACTGTGTGTTTGTGACTTCATTGAAATCCAAATTGATTTCATCATTGTCCATTGTCCAATCTGCATTCGATCCTTCCTTTCTTATCTCGGACGTGCTCGTTGAAATATTTGTGGATTTTTCCTGCATGTCAATGACTACTTTAAATCCTGTTGCGACATTATAGGACCTGAAAAATAGTCAAAGCTTTTGACTTCAAACTTGTGATCCCTGATACGACTCCACTCTTGACACTCTCTCAAATATTATCGTAAGGGAGTGTATTTGTTGTGTGGCATAATTATTTCGGTCCGATCAGTCGTATCATAAATCATATTGCTGGCATCATTTCACATAGCGGCATATGTTGAATATTTCGAAAAGAGAGATGATAGTCTGAGGTTATTCCATTTCCATATCATTGTAATAATTGATCATTTGAAATTGAACTGGAAATGAATACACAAAGCTAAATACAATATAAAAGGTAAATCCTCACCTCTCATCAATTACTAAGTTCGACTTCTCAGTTTGATCATCCTTTGCCTCACCCGTCGATCTAGATACAGTCTGCCAAACACGAATCCGAACATTTTTTTATAATATCAGCAACAAGCAATAATGATGAATACCTACTTGAATTTCAGTTGCATCTGGCTCTGTGGTTTGACTCGCCTTCACAGCTTTATCTGCTATATCAGTTTCAGGTATAGTGAAATCAAGTTTCTCTTCCTGTACACGTATGAACAATTGTGAATTAGCTTATGAATGAATGAGAACGATCAGATATGACCAAGTATTTCAGAATGAAGTCATTTACATGCTGACAGTTGGATTTAGCTTGCATTCGCAAGAGCTTCTGTTCAGCATCCAAACAGCCCTCCAACAAATCATGCCAAGCAAGCAACGTGGATGCACAATGATAACAAATATGTAGAGATAATGCATCATTTTCTGAGATTCGAATTGGTAGATATTTGTGGATTTTAGTGCACAATTCATGTTGCGCTCCTTCACCTTCGAATATGGATATCATATGATTGCTTGTATTAGCACAAATTCTACAAAACTCAGTAAATTTCTCTGGATTATGTGACTGCTCAACAGAACTCATGTTCGTCGTTTCCAATGATGTGACTTGTTGATCATTGTTGTATTGGGATGTATTTGTTAACACCAAATACTCATCATTCATAGAACTGTAGTGCAGACCGTTTTCATTTATGGTGCGAACGACGCTCACACCTGAATGAATCATTCTTCCATCAGCACATGGATCATATACTATTGAACAATTATTATCATTTTGAGATATTGGTAATTCGTCGGGCTCAATTATACGTGATGAAATCGAAGAGTTCCTATAGAGAAACGGTAGAAGTGACAAAACCACACAAAAGAGGCATACGCCAACTGAAGAGGGCAGGCCAGTCGCTTATAAGCAGCGCTGTTGGTATCATCATCTCATACTGAGACTGTTTGATAAATACAAGATGAAATTTGTTCATTGTCCTTGATAATCGAGGATAGAGGCAGGAACATATCAACAAGGGTGTCATCCACATTATAAATTATATGGAATCCAATATAAATCCAATGTATTCTTTTACAGAGCGAATATTGTCACAAATAATGGAAAATATACGAACGACAAAAAATAAATTGTAAGCATGTGATCCGTAAACAGTATAGATCACGTTCTAAATTTATTCCTTATAATTTCAATATTTGACAAACAATCTGGCAACACAATTTTCGATATTATATTTTTTCTCTTTTTTGTGCTAAAACTCGTCTTCCCTCAATATTTGTACGTTGAGAGAGCCTGACTAGTAAACTTGAAAGATCACAGTTAAAGAGGAGATTCACGTCATGTTGAAATTGACACAAACCCACCGTGGTACGACGTTTAGTATCGTTCCTCGGTTTTTCATCATCATTAGTGCGCCTAAAACAATATCTTTCCAATGCAGGTTTCATTTTCTTCTTCAATCTGCTCTATTTCGAATTTATCAGCGAATTGATTGCTATGTCTAATTGTAAAGTATAAATACTTCAATTAGAGGCCTTTTCATGATTTAATAAAAATAATTGAACGGTTTTGGACTTATTAACATTAGCGTTCCATAAGTAAACTAGATTACCAATTACTCTTTACTGGTTGACACATGAACGTAACGCTGGAATGAACACCAAGAAATTGAAATACAAGCGTTACATTTTTTCAAAGATTTAAAGCTCCCATGAGCAATTCAGAGTAATTAATATTCAGAGACAATATGCAGGACACCGTTTCATCATATAAAATGCGTACATTCATACCTATAATATCGTATATAACTTCATTCTTATCCGTACATTTTCTCACACACAAACACAAGTGAAAATTCTTCTATCATCACTTCTTTTCGAACATGAATAATAAATATTACGCGATTATGTGATAAGCCGAAAAGCGTGACGACAAAACAGCAAACAATTCCATAATAATAACAAATTCAGAAATAAAAAAACGTAGAAAAATTTGTTCGAACTACTCACTCACGATGATTCGATAACGAGAACAAAATGATCTGATCTATAATATGTTCCATAATTCGAAGATATTAAAAATAATGATATGATATTCCAACTCAAGAAATTTTTCATTCCGATGATATTCGAGCACTTTTCCTGTCGTTGTGTTATTCAAATCTAATGGGTTAAAATATAACACTATTGGCTGCAATTTCTAATTTTTCGTGATTAACATCACTTAATATCACAGTTCATGAATTTAGTACATCAATGAACTTTGCTGGAGTATAACGCGTTACACAAGCGGTGCGTATAGACGGAATTTCAACGGATGGATAAAGATGACTAATCGGCTGAAGCACTTGTTCATATAAATAAAAGGACTCATGAAATTTATAACATATATATATGAAATTATTATACTATCAAATTCTCGTCTTCTCTTTACTTTGGAATTATCTTCATGCACCGAATTTGTGCTCATTTAAATGTAGATTGTACTTCGATTTATTCGGTAGATTATTTTCCATAGTGTGAAAAATGCATTGCATCTTCCCACTGAGCCGGCTCAAGAAGCTTCGAAACATGCGCTCAGCAAAGTTTTTATCAGTTGAAACATTAATAGGTTATACGGATTTTTTTTCTTCTCTTTTAAGTTCCCTCATGACTAGACGTATAAATTCGACAGTGAGAAGCAATAGATAGTTCCAATCAGACAATAAAAAGTACATGCACGAATCGTTTTCTTATAATTTTCTCCCTTATTTTTCAATGAATATTCAATCAGATCTATATCGAAATCAGGACTAGCACCAAAGCGTGCCATTTTAATTAATATTGCAAAACCGATCCCGCGAATAAGAAACACGCAAAAGGAGATAGTCAATGTCTCCACGGTGAAATCCAAAAACTTCTGTAGGCCGATTCTAATAATTTTCGATTCATTTCGTAATAATGGACGTTTGGACGGTTCACAATTGTATCTGAATAATCTGACTCTTATTGACCGAAGTAGTTGGAGATATCGACGTCCATATTATATATATATATA
>JABMBR010004767.1:0-21346 GCA_018881525.1 Meteorus sp. PSUC_FEM 10030008
TGAAAAAAAAAATTAAAAAACATTTTTTTTTGTACTTTTAAAAGGTTGAATAAAGTTGTGTTAAAGTTTCTAATTAATATAGTTATTTTATCACCTTTAAAAATATGTTTAAAAAATCACCGATTTTGAGGCTTCTACATGAGGCTTCCCCCTTAATGAGAGTTTGGGCACGTACTGGATTACTGGAATTTTCACAGTTAGGGATGTTAGAATATTTGGTTGAACAGATTGATACCAGCCCTTACCATAAATGTTCATAAAATATCGAAATTTTCGTATGAAATCTTATTCTTTCGATGATTCACCTGACGAAAGTATCTAGGAAGACAGTGTAAAAATTTCAAGTTGATCGGTCCATCCGTTTCGGAAAAAATTTCCTCACTGACTTTGTGGAGGTTGTTCAGGAATTCTACTACAGAAACAACAGGGCCCAATGTTATTGTAACCAAGTGGATACAACCCCTTAATAGTTTTGCACAAATTCGATATCCAATCTGATGAAAATTGTAAGAATCTCTACCTTGGAGCATTTTGATTTTATGATGAAGCACATAATTCGTAAACTCATCATAGAAAGATAATACGATGTATGTAGCTATTGACGTGTAAATAAATTAGGCTATAAACGTGCAAAACATATTCTCCTGGTTCGAGATTATATCTATAGGTATCGATAGAAATGCAATTGAATTCGAATAAACTGAGTATAAGGTCTTCGGAATACAGAGTCGATATACAATATCGACTTCATCTACATGAACCCTTCATAATTACTTCAATATAAAACAATGTTCATCTTTTGAACCATATTCATCAATCACAGGTGTTTTCTTCTACGTCCACTGATAGCAATGTCGATTACGTCACTACCTCAACCTTTTAATTTGCTTATTGAGGTTTTGATTTAAACTATTTGAATGGTCCCATGTGATGGAGCATTGGGTAAAGTAGTCCCTTCGAGTACCAATCAAACAATGCTCCCCGTAAATATTGCATGATTCCCTTCGAACCATTTCAGACAAATATGGAGCTTATTGTGGTAATCTTCATGCCATCTTTTCTAGAAATCTCACTTGACTTTCAGGACATGCTGTCGCGTTGATAAATACCAAGCTATGGTACCTGTACAATCATTCTGAAGAATGCTTGATATAATACCAGCAAAGAGATAATAGGGAAGAGACAAGAGCGTGAAATCAGTGGGATCCAAGGTTAACGATGATAGTGGTCTTTTGATAATAATGGCATTAATTTCCATTACTAATGTGTGAAATTTCTTGAAGATAAGAACATCTCTGATTTAATAGCAGCCTCCCATGATATGCTGAAATGAAATGATACTGGCGCTTTGAAATACCTCAGTATTCATCTCATCTGGTAAACATCGTTAGACTCTCTCACTATTCACTCGGGATCGCAAAAAACCGTATCTTTCATTCATTTTTCAATGCGCATTTACAGAATTTGTGGTATTATGATAATAATGAATGTTTGCAAGTTCTTCTCGCCGTGGAAAAATAGTTTCATGACTGTCTATACTTTTTCGTTGGCAGTTGGGAATCTTCAGCAAAATATATTGTCACTCATATGTTCAACTACTCTTGCATAAAATCTTAATAATTCTTCATCGCCTCTTCATACGTTCTAGTGACTGAATGTCCATTTCGTTCTGAAAAACCCATCGCTCTTATGCATAATTCACAATTCAAAATATCCAAGTTCCCATTTGTATTCGTGGTAGAACCACCTTGAATGATGGTTAACCTCGATTCTAATCCCCTCCGCCCGATTATAGTTTTACTGAAGTCTCCGGGAGTTTTCTGGTTAGTTAAAAGAACTCTCATCCTGCGCTGCTATTATTGAAATCATTGTGAATAAGGAAGTATTCCGATTTCATAGAGATCTTCGCAGCTGTATATCGACAACAATCGATCTAACGGACTGTGTTGAAACCAGAGGCAACAATCGATTTAAATCGAAAAACACTCATTTTTCTGATATGTTCCAATTGCATTATTGACCAATGCGTACATAACCTCTAATGCTATCATTCCATATCGTCGACAGGCCACGCACATTTGCATGTGAGTCAAAATGGAATAATATCTTTTTATGAGATCAATTCGAAGCGCATTCAAATGGAGTCTTTCTGTCTTCTTTCAGGAACTAAAGAGATAGCATTCATGAATAGCATTGGCGAATCGTGCAATGATTTTAAGAAACAATACGACACGTGTTTCCAAACTTGGTTCACGGAAAAATTCTTGAATGGTGACACAAACGACTCCATGTGCGCACCACTATTCAAAGTCTATCAAACTTGTCTCAAGGTAAATCCGGAATTTCTCTGTACCATCTTATATTTTCAGAGCAGAAGGATCTAAGAAATAATGGAACCGTGCACCCACTTGAAAAAGCTATATGATGATTGTTTCAATTATTGGTTCTCCGAGAGATTTTTGAAAGGAGACAACGACGATTCATCGTGCAGTTCCCTACTACAAACTTATAAAGAATGTGTCCAGGTAGTTTTTCGGACATTTATCAAAAAGAACGAGAATTGTCTACACAACTTGTGTAGCATTGAATGATCCAATCCTGAGTGCATTATCTTGTAAAAGATATAATCGAACTCTAAACATGAGTTTTAGTTTCACTTTACGCTTTTATCTCAAAGACTGAACTTCTTTTCTACGGGTAGGCGGAACAAAATCTGGCACCCGCAATCCAGAAGTTTCACCACACTATTGTTTTGTGAACAGACAAATTGGCTTGTTTTGTCACATGAACTTCGCGAATATCATTGTTCATATTACATTTTAGTATAAAATTACTATTGACGTTTCGTACATCGAAAAATGTATGATCAATAAATTCACGTTCTTTTTGTTTCAGAAAGCGATGAAGGAAAATAAAATTGAGATAAAAGACATTGAAGTAAACCATCTAGAAAATGAGAATGTGCATAAGTCACCAACTTAATAATTGTTCACTGAGTAATGAATGTGGAAATGAGAAATAATAGGTCGGTAGTGCATAGAATAATTATAAATTTATTATCTAACATCAATAATGATTACATACAAATTAAATGGTATAAGTGAATAGAAACGATATTAAACATCTGGTTCACACTTCGTTGCAAATTGGGAATGTACAATGAAAAAACATTCCACACAATGGTGAATTTGAACAAATGGAATAATAAATATCCAAATTATTTCTAATCACTCCTATCATCACTTGAACCATCGCTTCCAGCCTCGAAATCTTCATCACTCGATCCTGATGAAGCTTTTTTCTCTTTCTTCGCTTTCTTCACATCTTGCTGTAAAGTTATCATCATTATATATATTCAATTCGGACTTCATTTATTAGAAATGGCCAAAATTCATTGTATAGTTATATCCCACTTACCGATGCCGCACGTTTTTCGCCTTTCTTTGGTGGCTTCTTATCTTCCTCACTTTCTTCAGCATCGTCATCGCTTTGTGCCGATGATTTTTTATCCGCAGCACTGTCGTCACTGCTGTTATCATCGTCACTTATGTATTCCTTACTTTTGAACGACCCTGATGATTTTGTTGGTGATCCTGAAATTTCTTTCTTAGATTCTTTTTTATTGTCTTTCTTCGTATCTTTTTTCGTTTCCTTTTTCTCAGGCTTCGATTTATTATTTGCATCATATTCTTTCATTGCTTCCGCATAATCTTTTTTCAGTTTCGCTGCTTTTGACTCCCATTCCTGCATGAAAACAAAAAAAAATCTCGATATATCTAGCACAACAATGTCTGATCATAAAAATACAATATCTTAGATTTTGAAAAAAATCCTCACCGATTTATCCTTCAACTCTCGCCACATCTCGCCACCTTTTTTCGCAATTTCTGTGACCGCTATGCCAGGATTGTCACTCTTTATTTTTTCCCTAGTAGCATTCAACCAAATCATGAAAGCTGTGGCTGGTCGCTTCGGTTTATTTTCATCGCGTTGTTTCTTACTTTTTCGTGGTTTACGTGGTTTTTCTGATACAGTTTTCGCACTTTTTGATTTCTTTTTCACTTTTTTCTCTTTTTTCTCGCTGACATCTGACGCATCTGAACCATCTTCACTATCAGAAGTACCTGGATTACTGTCATATTCTTCTGCCACATCACTCGCATCGCCCTGATCAGGATTGAAGTCTTCATCTGTTGATTCATCTTCGGAATCGTGATTATCATCATCGCGTTCTTTCGCCTCAGCTTTCACTCGTGCCAAATATGCATCAGGTTCATCTTCTTGATCACTACCACCAAAGTCATTATCATAATTGACTTTTTCACCTTTGCCACGATTTTTAACACGCAATTTCTTCGAAGTAATGAAATCGAATAGTTTTCCATACTCTTCTTTTTCAATACTACTGAATGTGTGTGTAACACCGCTGGTAAGCTCGATTTCGAAGTCGAATGAACGTGTAGAACCACCACCACGTGCGAAGTTCACCGATGCTATTTCATCAAACCTAATATGAATTGGTGGTTTGTGAACATAAATGAAACCACGCTCTAGTGGATACAAATAACCTGCAGCAGCTTTGAATGAACAGCCCACAGCTGGTGTACCAGAGTGACCTAAGAATCCACCAGGTCCAGTCAATTTCCGATTGATAATTATCTTCATAACTTTCCCCAGAACCTCATACGTTGGCCCAGACAGTTCTTTCGGCAATTTATCTTCATACTTTTCTTTCAACTCTTTCGTAGTAAACGGCAATTCAATCGATGTTTCTTCCTCTTGATTGAATAATAGCACAAGATAGTGATACCGTGTTTGGCCCTGTTTTATTGGTGGATCCAGACTCACAACGAAAAACATTTGCCGACTGTCTTTGTGTGGTAATAGAAACAATCGTAATACAGTTGACATGGGAATCTTATAATCGAATGTTTTACCGTGCAATTGGAAGAATGATTGGAAGATTTTAATATCATAACGACCACGAGGTGTCAAACATTGGATTTCACGGAATATTGCAATAGCATCACCACTAACACTGATGACAGACGCTTTCTCCATTACTTGTTGATGGAATGCATCAACTGGATCTTGATCAGCGCTGTCACTGACCGGAATGTGGTATCGCATTTCTAACAGACTTACTGGTGCATCATCGTTTTGATGAAATTCTAATGTCACTTCATTTTTACCAGTGGTACACTGGGATACATCGTGCAATGGTATTTCAAATGCTGTATGGTGGCCAACATCGAAGCTCAATACTGAACCGTGAAATTTAGCGACTCCCCAATTCCAACCTTTCAAACTCAATTCTTTCTCCAACATATCTTTTTTATAATTGGTGTTAAAAAATTTGGCAACTTTTTCTTGTTCGCTTTCTTTAAAGCCACGAAACCGATGTAAGAGGCCATTTTTTAAAAATAATCTTAATCCCCAAGTACCAACAAATTTCTGAAAATTAACCATTTCCAAATCATTTGCTGATATTTGTTCGACTTTGCCGGTTTTCTGATTCTTGAATATGATATGTTGATCAGTGAGTTTCAACCGTCCAGGTGTCTGTAATAATAGAGGAAAATTATTATTCATCTCAACATCAAAAAAGACGGATTTAATACACGGACGCCTTTTCCAATCACATGAAGCATATTGTTTATACTCACCATTGCACCTTTAACCTCTGCGGTAATATCAGGGAACTCTAAAAAGTCCATTCTTCAGGATTATTTGAGTTCAAATAATAAATTTGATATACTGTGGTTCCACTATTGTTATCACTTCGAGTTGTCGAAAAAATAAAGAATATTATAATCCAATTATTTTCATAGAAACTCAGAGTACATCGCTGATTTCGCTCCCCAAAAATCAAACGGTACGCTCAACTGAAACTCGTTGAAAAAAGCACGCTGACATCCATCAAGCCGGACTGAAACCCGCGTTTTGTGTTTCATCGCATATATATATCCTCTCCATCTATAGTGTGTCAACGTGATGAAGACATAATCCTCTCATGATATCTCACCAAAACCATGTTGGAAAAACGGACAATAGCGGCGCACCAATCGATGGCTGCGTCGGTTAATATTCGGTACTTTTTCAAACTTAGGAAGTACTGGCGAACTAACGAAAGCATTTTTCATTTACATCATTCAGCCCTACTTTGGAATACCTGTACTAACTCAAGTGCGCGTATGCCTTCATTCCGCTTTCTCACCCATACTGCTCATACTCAGTAGGTGCTTATGAGCACAGATGAATGCGCATGCGCACATAGCCGATAAAGATATTTCAAACATTCAGTGCAATTTTACTGATCGAATTAATTTATGATGAGATTAAAAGAGTTACAATCATACGTGAATGCGAACAATAAAGTAATGCATTCATTTGATTCATCAATGTTGTTAGAAAAATTCAACACTCATGATACATTATGCATATCCATACCAATCAATGTTGATCTGTGATGAAGTTCAAAATCAAGGGGAACTAAATATATTCAACACTGATGTTTAGACAGACGCTGCCTTTCATCCTATTGAGGAACTTAGCATTTTTCTTTCCTTGGTTCCTCTATATCAGAATGACAACAACTTGGACTGTGGTTGTGACAATTGACGCTTTTAGTTTTCTACTATTTTCAATTATTCACATCAACTCTCCCTCGTCATACCTAGTGAAAGTTAGCACAAATCCAACGATTCCTAACGATTTTTAGTTTTCTGATGTTCCGTTTCACCCATCATGTTTCATGAGAACAACAACCTCCTGTAAAGGACTCACACAATCATGAGAAATATATGAGATGAATCCCAGATATTTTGCCAACATGTCATGTTTCGAGCCTCACTTCAATTTCACATCGGATCGGATGCAGGCGTTTGAAAGATCATATCATATCGTGACCATTTCGCACTTCCATATGATTCGAGCCATGGAGAAAACAAATAATCATGGTTCAGGTATAAACGACTATCTCTTTTTTATATTTCAAACATACAGCACTCGTGTGGCATGAATATGCTGATTTTTTTCTTCGGAACACACTTTGCGCTCCATCTTGGATCAATGATCACATACCGACTACTCTGAGTATTCTGTAACATGACCGAATTGAGCGAGGCCGTCACTTTACCACACCAAACAGAAACTTGAATTCCAACGAACAAACGTATAATGCGAGAATATGATCATATCATGTCTCGTATAATTATGCATATGTACTTTGTCTGAGATATACATACACATCCCAATGTATGTATAAATTCTATTTTTTTCTTTATTTGCATATACACACGCTGAATAGCTGTGTTATTGTTTTCTTGTTTGTTTATGAACATGGACTCATCCGTAATAAAAAATTTGAGGACATTGAATGTGCATCTTGATATTGGTACGTCCCGGGACTCTTAATTATCTTCATAGAGCCTTCAATTCAACGGAACTAGTCAATTCCGGTGTTGAAGTGAGTGATGCGCGTGAGAGTCCAATCTATAAACTTGGTTAGCTTGTGTGTGTATCTTTAAGAGAGTCACATCTACATTGATGATAATGATGATGATAATAATGATGATGGTGGTAGTGAATGGTGGTGGCAAGGACTAACTGACAGCTCACTGTAGGCTGTAGACATTGACAAATGATAGTGTAGTAACTGTACAAACCACACGATGAAAGCAATGCGTATATGATTATGATAATGTACTTGTCACTGTTACCACCAATAAACTCTTTACTGCCGTCGTTGTCGTCGCCGCCGTCATTCTCCAGCTCCTCTTTATTAGAGCAGTAGTACATGTGCATGTGGGTGGGTCGCATTTACATATACATCTATATATGTACATTCATATATATATATCCCTAATGGAAAGAATTCTTATCTCACGTCATTTCAACTAGATGTATCTGTTGTGCTGAGATAAAGGACAGTTACGTGTGACAGTCTCGATTCTTCTAACTGTGTAAAAGTGAACTGTTCTCGACACCGTGGTTCATTGACAAGAAGGAAAGAAGAGAGAGAAACGACAGATTGAGAGAAACTTTCGTGGATCTATTCTTACGATCAAGAGGTACAGCTGAATGTTTATAGAAGAATTGATTTAGTTCATTTTAAACACACAAATTCAACATTTCAAATTTCGAATTCCATATGATACTCGGTGATGTAAAACTGCATAAAGATGTATATTTTTGTGCAGGTGCAACGAAAAAATTTATAAATGATATTCAATTCCAATTGGGGAAACAGTCTTGTATACATTACATATCACAATATAGACACTGGAAATGGCCTCGATATCGCTACCCAGGGTACTTCAGCAAAGAAAAACAAGTCTTGATTTAGAACGCGAACATTTCGAGAAATTCCAGGTGAGATGTCTCTTGTCATCTCATATATCTTTTGTTACTAGCATCGATACAACTCGTATAAACTGTAGAAAATGAATCATCATTCACACATGTATCAGTTTGCAGTATTCATTGGAACAGCAACAAAGTATAGGAACCAGTCACTGTAACATGATTCAATGACTCACCCTATTTTTCATTGCCCATTTACAGTGTTGTCCAACGTATTCATTTGCATGAATTTGTGTGTCGGATAACGATGAAAATTGCATGCTCACTAAATGCAAAATGGATGCACTTCACAGTTACTAACAAAGAAAAAGTAAATCGGGGAAACGTGCTGTTGAATGGACATAAATTCTTCTTACCATATTTACCCAGTATTCAATATTCAAAAGACTCCAGCACAATTCCGGGGACAACGTATTTCTCTTTAAAATATTAGAAACTAAAATAAGAGGATCGTTCGTAAACGGATTGGACAATTTTGGCCAACTGATCTCATAATTAAAGCACTGTAATCTTCCCTGCAAATAACATTTATCACAAATTATTAATAATGTCACCGGTTTTACCAGTTTCTGCTAAGCTACTTCACCAACAAGTGAGTTCAAGTATTAGGAAAGTAAAAAGACTGAAACGTGAAATTCGAATTTTATTCTATCAAAATATTGATATTCGTATAACAAAACTCTCAATTCATAATATGATTGCAGAACATAAGCATCAGTAAAGCAGTGAATCCAACGGAAACTCCAGTGAAAGAAAAACATGTCAGAAGTATCCTTTTAATTACAAAATTATGTCGGGTCGGCACTACAACCAAGTTCTCAAAAGCATATTCTTTAAAACTGATGGAATAGTCAAAAATTACAAACCAAATTGCATGTCCGCACTTTACTAGTATGATTGTTTATCCTTAATTTGAAATATAAAGGCGCCATCATCGGAACATATCAAGAAAAAAGTGGTGCGATATTCTGGATGTTCATTCTTCGACAACCACTGCAAGAAAATCGTATTGTCGCTTGGAAATTTTGTCATGTATTGCACAAAGTATTGCGGGAAGGTCATCCGCGTGTCATATCTGATTCGCAACGACACAAAGGAAAGCTTGAGGATATTGGAAAAATGTGGCAACACTTGAGAGAAGGATACGGACGGCTCATACATTTGTATATACGATTACTCGTAACCAAATTAGAATTCCACAACCGTAATCCAGGTTTGCCGGGTAATCTCCAAGTAACAAATGAGGAATTGGAGGCAATCGGGGAGAATGATATCAATATTTAGTAAATAACAACATATGTTCTCCACTTGAAATCATATTCAATGTGATTACGATTACCTAATTCAGATTTGTTATTTGAAAATTGATTACTTTTTCTTTAGCTTCCAGATGGCGGTTGAAATGTTCGATTATATGGACGAAATTTTGACTCTACAACGTGCTGTTTTTGGCTCATTGGATCTATATAAATCGAATTCAATGACGCCATGCGGTCAATGTAGATTAGCACCGCTCATACCATGCATTCAAGACGCTTCACAACTTTACGATTATTGCGTGAAAATTTTATTCAAGCTTCATGGTGCATTACCAGCTGATACATTAATTGGACATCGTGATCGCTTCTCAAAACAGTTTCATGACTTGAAAACTTTCTACAATACAATCAAGCATATGCAATATTTCAAGCATCTTATCACAATACCAGCGTTACCTGAGGTGAGTCACTGGATCGATCAACATTACTGAAATAATATTAATGACCAATATACTCATATCGTGATTTTGTATAAAAACGATAAGAATAGTTTCAATGGTATTATGTTTCCTTTTTTTCAGAATCCACCAAATTTCTTAATACAATCGGAATTGCGGACTTATGTCACACCTGTGGTGGTGTTGCCCCAAGAAGAATCGATAGACAACGATACAACAGTAGATAGTTTGATTGATACATCCGACACAAGTTCTATAATTGGTGATCAAATGGATTCCACAGGCAATGGTTCGATTTCACCGGACGCCCTCGCCGAAAGGTATGTTGTTATAAGAAATTTCACCATTATCCGTCATGCTTGACACAGAATTCCCTCTATCAATGTGTATTTTCAATTTGACAGAGATAGTTTAATTGACCATTTGCACCATGAAAATGGCCGCCAAAGGGAGGAGTTACATCGTTTTCTGTCGGAACATCAGAGAATTGTTAGTGAATTGAAACATCGCATATGTGAGGTTGAATCAGATGTCACCACAAAAGTAAGCATTTGTGCCTCATCTGTAACTAAAATAGAAGTGAAAGACAAAATTCTTTCAACATCATTAATCAACGTCTTTTCACAGAATAATGAGATAATTGAGCAGAAGCAAATTAGTGACAATACAAATAAACAGAATGTCGATATGAAAATGAAAATAACCGAACTACAAGGTGCGTTGAAATTAATTTTATTACTCAATGAACGTCATAAATATTAGTCATTTGTAATTTTTTTCACAGATAAGAATCGATTGCTGGACGAGAAATTTCAAAAATTGAAAGAAGTTTATTCGAAGCTACGTGAAGAGCATATCAGCTTGATACGAAAGGTAATTTTATTTCTAACTCTAACTGTTATCATTCTTGAATGAGTACTAGGGAAAATTATCCTCATGATAAGAGGTGGTATCGTAGATCGGTAATCGCAGAACGAAGAATCTGTAATAATTTATATTTTTTCTGAAACGAAAAAAATAACCATCTAGAAAGCTGAAGTAGATAAACAACTGGGCGGCGTCAAAATTGCACAAGAACAAGCGTTGCGTCGCACTCAAGAGGTAGAACAGCGTTTGGAAGAATTACTACAGGGTCAAGCGACAGCTGATCAGGAAACTCAAAGAGTGGCACAAGCCAGATCAGAGCTCGATGATGTCCGTAAACAATTTGATCAATTGAAAACTGAAAATTTAGCGTTGGTAGCCAAAATTGATTTCATATCAACGGAAAAAGCTGTAGCCGAAGGTGACCTACATGACTTACTTGCCCAAAAAGAGGAACTTGACTCGAATGTAAATGAATTAAAGAATGAAATTGAGAAGAACCAAATACAAAACAAAATCGACTTTGATACAGCATACTACGAGTTCTTATTGAATTCATTATCGTGTTCTGAAACAATTATACAGAATGCTTCGGATGCAATTGAAAATCCGGCCATATCAGCGGTTACATGTACGCCCGATTACCTCAAAATCTTATCAACATCAGGGATTTCTGCCCTTGATGATTTGGAATCGCGTTATAAATATTATGAAGCTGAACAAAACGAGGGCAAGTCACTCATACGGTCTGTCACATATGTCGCGTATAGCCTGGGAGTTTATCTCATCCATGCTAAATCTACGTCAAATACATCAACTGATATATCGTTGAGTGATAAATTAGCTGACGAGTGTAAATCGCTCGCATCAATGATTTTAGTGATGTTGTCGAATATAAAGGAGAAATCACAATTAACTCTAAATCAAATTGCCAAAGTCAAAGAACAAATAAACTCAATTTCAACGATGGCCGATGAACTGACAGATGTCCATGGCAATCGTGATCTTATTGGTGATTCAGTAGAAAATGAACTCCACAGTATGGATAAAGCCATCGAAGAAGCTGCGTGTAGAATCCAAGAAATGTTGGATAAATCACGTGCCGGTGACTCTGGATTGAAACTTGAAGTCAATGGGAAAATATTGGATTCTTGCACAGAATTGATGAAATGTATTAGGAAATTAGTGAAAAAATCGCGACTATTGCAAACAGAAATTGTTGCTCAGGGTAAAGGCACTGTATCCGCAACAGAATTCTATAAAAGAAATCATCAGTGGTCTGAAGGATTAATATCAGCTGCTAAAGCAATAGCTATGGGTGCTAATTTCTTATTAGAAGCCGCTGACAAGGTTGTGATGGGCAATGGGAAATTTGAGCAACTTGTGGTAGCATCGCAAGGCATTGCAGCATCAACTGCTCAATTAGTAGTTGCTAGTAGAGTAAAAGCGAACAGAAATAGTTCCAATTTGACTGCACTATCTGAAGCGTCACGTGAAGTTACACAGGCCACGGGCACTGTTGTTGCTACGGCAAAAAGCTGTAGTCAACTCATTGAGGAAAACGGTATGTTTCTCATTACAAACATTTTTATTAGTGACAATTTCTAAAGACCTCTTGTCCTTCACAGATGATTTGGATATGTCTGGGTTGAGTCTTCACCAAGCAAAAAGGCTTGAAATGGAAGCACAAGTCCGTGTCCTTGAATTGGAGCAGGCGTTGGAGACAGAGAGATTGCGATTAGCCGCACTGCGTCGCCATCACTATCAGATGTCCGGTGAAATCGAAGGGTGAAATGTATATTTACTAATGTTATAATCGGAATA
This sequence comes from Meteorus sp. PSUC_FEM 10030008, assembly GCA_018881525.1. Classification (NCBI taxonomy): domain Eukaryota; kingdom Metazoa; phylum Arthropoda; class Insecta; order Hymenoptera; family Braconidae; genus Meteorus; species Meteorus sp. PSUC_FEM 10030008. The sequence goes on from JABMBR010004767.1 coordinate 12,770, forward strand.
TACCAGTGCGAATCAATTATCCTACGAAAGGAAGTAACGAGGCTCCACCAGTCATATCTTATATTATATATAAGAACAGACACATGAAAGTTCTAGTGGAACCTGAACACATGAAATGAAATTCTCATATCGTGAGTTTTACTTTGAGGTTATAATTTATACGATTCGGAATTGATTTGAAAAAGTGTGTGCCATCGGCGTGTACACATACGAATGTTCAGATTCATATCAATTGCGAAGAAAACTAGTTTATATATTTATTCATTACATATACATAGAATACGTATGATTAATTGAATGATTCACTCCCACTTTTCCACCAATTTTATTATATTAGGAAGTTTGTTATTAAAGAAAAAACATGAATAAGAGAGTGATGGCAATTATTTGTATCGAATTTTGAAGCAATCTTTCTCAGATATGAGTTTGTCCGGTTATGATAATCCACAAAAACCTATCGACTTGGAAAATGTTCCTTCATCCTTCGGACAATACAAAAAAAGTACATGGCGACCGAAACGTATGTATTCACAAAAGGAATTCTTCATTCGGCATGACACAGACAAATATGATTCTTCCCCAATTCAAGCATTTCTATATTCATTGCTTGATTCCAAGAAGTCAAGGGATATGTTCCATACTGAAGACCTTTCCCGTGTGCGATAGTGCACTCACGTGGAATTGAATGTGCGTCATGAAATGGATAGAGAAAAAAAAAAATAAAAACAAGTTCATGTGTAGCCAAATAATTTCAATTTTCTCATCCTTCCTCTGATACATTTCCATTATATGACACTTAATGTTTCTAATAATTTGCACAAATATCATTCATATACGAATATATATGGAATATTTGGAACGGAACTCAACTATAAATTTAATCACCAGGATAATTTTTGTTAGTCTTTTAGTTATCATCAACTATACTGAAATTTTAGCGTTTAAGATTCGATGTCATTTGTTCGACGCACGGACGCTGTCTTATCGGAATCTATATCTCCACCCGACAATTCTTGAATTTATGCTGGATATCATTTCCGCAATCTGATGGTACACAATAAATACTAATAATATTCCGCAAATGATAATGCAAGATTCGGATTACTATACAGATTGCATATATATGATCAGATTACACTTTATTATCATTTCATCCAAATTGTTATCTGTGTTCAATCAGGCCGCGAATATATTTAGCCAATAGGCATACGACTGAAAAGATCAACAATAGATCAATACATCACTACATATTTTATGGTACAATTCCATTGTCTATTTTTCCCTTTCTTCCATTTCATCAAATCATATCACTTTTGTTTGTTTTAGTACGGTTGAGTTTGTTTGTCTTTACATTATATACACTACCATTCAATGTCAACATCATTCTCATGTCGTGCACTCATCAATGATCAAAGATTCATTGCGACTCGATGCATTCACTTACCATTTACTTGGTTTAATTTCAAACGAATATTATTCGTTTCACCATCCACTTCAAAACCCGTTTGTTTATGATAAATGAAGAAATGAACGCGGCCGTTTTGATTAACTATCAATCGTTATTTTCTTCAACATTGTGGAATGATACTCGGTTGCTCTTTTTCGTACAGGTACGTATCTGTCGAATTCTTCACAATATCTCATTCTGTTGTCTCGACAGTATGTTCTGATCACACATTTTCATGCATGTCGTATTGTTCGTACGATCAGTAGTTGAAATGAATCACCCAGTAATCCTATAATACCCCTCATCATGTACACATATACTTACTCGAATGTAAACATACGCACACAAAGTTACACAGCCTCATCACTGCATGTGGAATCGAGCCATACAAATGGTTGACTCATTAAAGTACGAATCCTACCTTCATGTTTGCAATCATATGTACAATCTTTGTTAGTTTACTATTCCTTGGCTGCATCCACCTTTCTACAGAATATCGAAATTCTTCGTACCCTAGTATGATTGATGATTGCAACAGTACGCACAATTCAATAATCGATATCTTCTGGCAATATACCAAAAATACAATACTTTTTCCGATCTATTATCAATTAACCTTCTGTCAATATCTCCATCAGCAATCGTTTCAAGCTATCCAGACCAGTTAAGAATCCGCAATCAGGTCCTTGATGAATCGTCGATGACGAATGACAAGCAACAACAGAGTTCGAACCAATGTTATGTTCAAATGTTGTGTGGGCGAAATCAATCATTCTCACATCAACTAGCGTATTTTCTGGTGAATCAACTTTTTTATCATTTTTCACACGAAGACGTTTCGTTGCGCATTTGATGTCTTCTTGGTGAAGATGTGTTAATTCTCCGTCTTCATATAACCGTAATCGTTGTCTTGGCCGTGTGCGTTTCAAAGAACATTTACCACCTATATCCAAATCTGAACTGATATCTTCAGAATTAGTTATTGTATGCTGCCCAACGCAACAATATTCATCTCCACTACCGCTGCTGGTACTACTCGAACTTGACCCACTAACATTCCCGCTGTTTGAATTACTGCCCGTTCCACCGAAGGATGAACCAATCCAATTATCATAGGCTTGACTTGGCACAACAGTTGCGTTCATTAAGTCCGATGGCGGATCCATGAATACCGTTTCCTCACTAATTGGGTAAAAACCTGTGGCATGCTTAGCACCGCGGGCTGCAGCTTCACCGAATGCGCGATGTAGAGTTGACTGGCTAACTTCCTCATGAGCGAGATGATAATCTGTTGATGCATTACTCTGACTTCCATCACAATAACTATCTGAATCATGGGCCAAATTTTCCATGAAACTCGACGATTCATTAGATTCTTCCTCGACGCCCAGCGTCGTTAACGGACTTCTCGAACGATTTGGAAAGTCATCAATTTGATAACCCTCATAAACTACGAGCAGTGAGCTGAAAGGAATTCAATCAATGATATTAATGAAATATGTGCTTCTGTTATTCAATAATTATGAATCGTTAATTTGAATATAAAAATGTTTTAAAAAAGAGAACTTGACCGTTGAAGAGTGAGAGAGATGGATGAGAGATATTGGCCCTCTCGCGCGCGCCTTCAGCATAATCCCGGTGGCTGTTGAATATTACACGATATTCCCTATTTGCACTGGTGGATATGATGGTCATACTCTACTCATTTTTGTGTGTGTTCGTTACGATTTTTTTTTGTTATAGACGTTTTTGTGGCAATGATTTCTGTTTTGCATTGATGTTTGAATTTAGATACGAACTTACCATGAATAAAAACGATAGCTGCTCTGTCGTTCAATCGCCCGACGGAGGCTCTCCAATCGGGCGATTACCCGCTGAATCACATGAATACGAAGGCAGTAACCATTGTGGAAAAAGCGGTACAGCGCTGCTTTAAAACCCTCTTCGTTCAATTCACGTCCCCAATATTTGTCTCTCTTCACGTAATGGTCGCTATCTGCTTGATACACCTTTCGAATATCATACAGAGAACTTATTTGTAATTAGAACGTTCGATTTAAATATATCGAGGAAGAATCGAGTGTGCATCAAATAATATAACAGATATTATTTGAAAAAATGACACACGCACACTAACCTGCATCCCACACAATCGTACACCCAATGATGCTGAAGTACTAGCAGCGCATTTGGCTATCTGTTTGCTGCGTTTCTCTGCCGATGCATCATCACCATGTTGTCTCGTACCCATCTTCAAGTCCAAAATACATGGGTGTGTGTAGCACGATGTAATATTCTCCAACAGCAAGAAGTCTAATTGTATGAGAAACTACATTGAGGAAATATTCATCTATCTGTGTTTTAAAATTCATTATGTTTTCTTTTTGCTCATCTAATTAAAAGGATACATTGTTTATTCGATGCATTGTCTGAGTGTGTTCCCGGTTTCAATACGTCAATTGTACTGTTTTTTCGATGTATTTTCATCCTGTAAAACCCCAATCAAATCTTTATTTACATAAGTACGTCTCTTTCTTCCTAGATCGTCACTATAATTACAACTATTTCTATCAATTCCGACACAGTTATCGTATTTCGCATCTACGTTTTTTTTTTAATTTATATGATTTTGTTTATTCAATCACTAAAATTGTCCCGAATCACTCCAACAGTATGAGATAAGCAAGTAGTATCTCACTGCTTTCACATTCAAAAATGAAGAAAAAATTCATATGTTCGGAACATTCACTAGATACATTTCCACTGAGTCATGGATGTTATTTCATATATTCCATTTTATCGAAAATCGTTTTCGATATCGTTAACAAGTTGTGAGAAACTGACAGAATAGACTAATGCAACGATCAATTCAGTACTTTGGTTGAATCAATTTCACATTATAACACTGCCAATTTAAAACGTTACGACATTAGTCACCAGTGTATGAATTATGAGATAAATGAAATGCTATATTTTTTAGTTAGGAGGGATGAAAGAAGAGAAACAAAAATATTCTGTGATAGACACTAGGAGATAGGGGATGAAATAGAATTATAACAGAGCTAGATACATGAAACTTAAAGCTACAAAAAATCAATAAAAAACGAAAAAAACAAGAAAAAAACACGAAAGTAAAATCCGCGTCTGCATTTTTTATTTTTGAAGATTAATACAATGAGCAATTTGCATCAAAGGGAAAATCAGCCCTTATTTGTGGTTCTCGCCCATTCTTTTGGAGTGCTCTGTGATGTACATTACGGCTGCTTACGCAGTGCCAACAGCACTCACTCAGATTTCAATATACGAATAGAGACGACAGTATATATATCATCTGTGGCAAGTCTCACCCCACAAGAAGGGCCCCATTATCACGATAGAGCAGAGCCCCATTGGTTGTATGCGTGTGTGTGCGCGACAGACAGAGTGACCTGTTGTTGCACCGCTTGGTTGTACACTGTACGATACACGTGTGTGCGCCCTTACTGCAAGTTGACGTTATTGTTTTCTAAACTTACAATTTATTTTCTCTCTTTCCACCTTCAACATTGGGTGACAAGATCTTACATGTTTTTTAGTTTATTTTATAGATCTATTTATTTTTTCTTTGCTCTGATTCAAATGAATAACCACATTTGGATGTGAAAAAACCACATATATAAAAGCATATTGGGAATGAAAAATAATTAATTATGTTATTGCATAACATGATTTCATATGAGACAATAATTACCTGAGGACATCATCACGTTTTCGTTTTGCTGAGCCCTTCCCAACAGATGATGTCTGTTGATGTGGCGAATTTTCAGAATCTCTGAAACTCGGGCTATAGCGTTTCTCCACTTCACCGCAACTACTGGAAGCTTGAATTACACCTGAAACATTTTAGTTGTACTTCGCATATACCATGTACAAAAGTTTGATTCCGTACTCAAATTTTATATATAACTCGGAAACTACTCCGTCATTGGAGTAATTGGACTGAAATCTGTGAGTCACATTGATGTTTCTTTTGTTCATATGAAGATTGATACGCGCGTGGCGTCGTATCTTGAAGTCGTCTCTTTTTACCATGATACATTTCCACTTTATTGCGAAGAGACGGTCGCGATGAATTCCTCACACAGACGTGAGTGAGATTGCGTCGAAATTTATAAATATAATCCTTTTTTGTTGAGGCAATAATGGTCTTTGTTCTATGCTCACGCATTCACATATTCGAAACATAAAAATGATCACACCAATGTGTGCATATATGTGTGATTATCACGAGGTGAAAAGAAATAACGAAATAGCAAGAGATAAGAATAGTTGAAATTACTGCGGAGTTGTAAAACTTCAAAAGCTTAATACGACATATCAAACAATCATCAACGAAATATTGGAGGTTATGAAATCCATGGTGATGTTGAATTAAATCCTTTCAATACTTACCCCAATGATATGTGTCAAGCATGTATTTCGAAAATTTTCCATGTATATGTACATGTCATTTGTCGGAATATATCTATATATGTATATTCCTATGACTCAACGTATGCAGATACATATATATTTATACCCATCATCATGTTCACAATCATAACATCACAATCACAAAGTAAACTTTTCACGTGGGAACAATTGGATCCTTTGGCATTAATGCGTATCTCACAAATGAATTATCAATCGATGAATATGGAAGCGAAATCAAATTCCGCATTATTGAAAATATTCGTATACACGTTTGATGATATGGACAATCTAAATATGGAAAATTAATATCGATGACAACATCGGTAGAAAAAAGTGATGATGGGAATGTGGAGCAATAATAATTGTATGAAAATTTCGAGTGAATAACGCATGTATATCCTCTCCATTTCAGTATTCCATACTACTTCTATCTCCATCACTTATGTTTATTATTATTACTCTTCATCTCGAATTAAAAGAGTGCGGCGCAACTCTGATAACCAAGGAAAGAAAAAAACAAGCTTAGTACACTGAGATAAGATAGCTCGTTCATGGTGTGAATGATTACATACTGAAATTAAACCCGTTCTGAGTTCAATTAGCAACGTGCAAGCTCAATAAAATAAGTAATTATATTAATGTGTACGCTATCGGTCCCACAGCATGTGTAATAATGAGAATGAATTACTACAAAATTTTCGAAGAACTTAATGTTCAGACGTATAAATAAAATCAAATCACACAATGTAATTCAATAACACACTCAGAAAATAAGGCGTGCAATCCAATACTGAAAGGCATGGCAAAATACGAATTTTCACACATAAACTCACAAAAGCGCACACGTGGACTAAATAGATGTATTTCATGGAAATTAAAAGCGAAGATAATGCGATATGTTGGATTGAATTTATTTATTTCCATTTTTTCTTCCGTGTTATCGGATATAAAGCGTTTCGGATATATAATCTTACCTTTGAATTTCGGGACAAACATTTGAATATCCTGCGGAATGTTTCGGTAAAAATCAAGCTCCCTACGATTTAAAGGTTTGCATATTGTATTTTGATTGAGGAGCAGTAAACGTGTGTGTCCTCCAACCTAGAAAAATAAATAAATACATGTGTGTATACAGAAATAGAAGTATATGAGAAAAATCGTTTGATGTTACTTCATTCACGTGAAGAAAACGTGTATGAAGAAATGAATGGGATGAATACAGAGAGACAAACAAACAGGAATGTTTTCTGTTCTCAACTCATCCAGAATTGACAATGTAGGTCACCATACAGCACGTATCTTGTGTCCACAACAACTTTTCTCACTCACATGTTTTCTCTCTCATTCTTCTTTGTTTTCTTCCTCGTTACAATGATTGCCCATCTCATTACATCGATTCAACCATTGCAATTTCCCATACAAACATAACTCAATTAACAATTCCTATGGATATGACGTAGAGTTTTCATACTTTTTACCAAGTGTCGAATTCATTGATATTTATTCATTCAATTAATGGAAGAAATACTCATACATATTCACAAATATTGATATCAAACACAAATTTTCATTCATCATAATTATACAAAAAAGGTTACGAAGCTAGTTACATATTTGGAGTATGTACACCTACTTGGCTACATTTTCCCTTCATTGAAAATAATTTTTAAGACTTCACTATAAATTTATGTGTCGCATTGTCATCATAGGAAAAATTATGATTCATATGATGGTCACATGGCAATGCAATCGTCCACGGAATTATTTACATGGATGAAAAAACAATCCAAGGTTGTATGGTGTGACATCGCACCGAGTAAGGCGGAGGTGTAATTGAGTCATCTCAATTGATTGTTATCATGTGGCACATGTCATTCATTGACGTCACTTGGGAATTTTCTAACGTTCGTCCATGACTTATTATTCAAGTATATTGGAGGTTATATTCTCTGCATATACGTATGTTGATATGGGACGTGAAATATTAATAAAAGATAAACAAGGATAATCACAAAAACATTAAATAACTCAATTTGATGAAAGTACCTGATTATTGAGGGGATGAAGTGCAACTTCTTCGTCATTCTCTTGACGGAATGGATTTGTAGCTGATGACGTTGATGTTGATGTCGAGGAAACGACTGGGGATGAGTTGGTTGTTAAGTACTGAGGATCAGTCTCTCCCATACCCCAAGCACCCGTCAAGTATACCATACCAACGTACTCTTTTATTTTTTTTTTTCCTTTATTAACAGATGACGATATACACCACGCTGTTAATTTTTCAGATGATTTTTGATATTGTTTCACTACCACCAGTCTAATTTCCTTCGATTACACCACTGCATGAATTGATTCTTTTTCTTCCATAGATTGTGTGCGATTCGCGGAGAAAAAACTAAATTCACAGTGTTTTGTTTGTTACACTTTTGAGCTTATGTGTGTCAGATAAAGTCAAATGGAAACAATGAAAATCCAGTTGAAATGAGCAACACTCCGAAAAAATCAATTGTTTAACAACATTGCCAATGTGAGGAAAATTAACTGTCCATAATGATATATCTGCTCATCATTCGTCGATGTAGATTTTTTACAAACTTTTCCCAGCGTTAAATTGAAAAAATTAAATGTTTATGCAGTCAAGATATGATGTATGAATTCATATATATATACATATA
>JABMBR010004768.1:0-21334 GCA_018881525.1 Meteorus sp. PSUC_FEM 10030008
GGGGGGGGGGGGGGGGGGACAATCATCCTCCTACTTATGTATGAAGTGAAAAACAGATCCGTGTCGACTGTATCAACGATTGTGCAGCTGGTGTCTAACTTTCATATCGACAGCTGCAAAACACTGGTCACTGGAACGCCAACCGCATGAAAGCTTTTCATTCAGTATACCGACATTCACGGTAGGTGATAATCTTCCTCAAAAAAAATATAAGACACATATAAGATGGTAATAACCATTGGGCGATAAAATAATATAATTTGAGGTATTGAATAGTTATATGCAGAACTTTTTCACCATGCCAAATCTCAATTTTTCGGGAGACAATATATATCAGGAAAAAACAACATGAAAACTCATGAATACTTTTGGTTATTGGTATGTGCGGATCGAGTAATAAAAGCTTTCAAAATAATGCATGGATATTCTCATGCGTGATAACTCCACGCAACTTCCGTAAATAATCTCGTGTACGGCTGTCCGTATATAGTTCTGTGTATGTGTGTGAATGTGCGCGCGCGCGGGTATGTACGTATGTAAAAATAGTTACACCAGTAGGAGGGATACAATATGGTATGATTATCAACTGCGCATAGACTGGACGCAGATTCTTGTGAAAAGTTGGAGGCGCGATTTCTTTGTCGGCTCATCACGAGAAACATATCGGCCCTGATTGTGTTCCCCAGTTGTCGTTTCGTGCGGTCTATAATCGGTTGTGTATATATATATTCGACTATTACATTATCAAATGTGCGTAACATCTTCGGATCATACAATAAGGAGTTGATAAACGTGAAAAGTATATTGTTAGCTACATTATTTTCACATTCTTACCACCATTTATGAGTTTTTTAAAATATTTCATATTGTGAATTCCTGGAGGTGCAATTCATATTGTACAGTAAGCAACATAGATAGTATTTCGAGTCCTATGATAAATAATCATATTCGCGGTGCATTGCAGAATTTCGCATTCATTTTTCCCGTCGATTATATTAATTTCACAAGTCACTAGGAACTGGAAAACAAAATTTTTTCGCGATGCATCTCACAAGGAATGTGGCAATTTTTATTATAATGCTTACACAACAAGGTAAACTTTCTTGTCACGCTTTTATATACGTCTAGATATATTATGTGGTGATGAAAATGGTGTCGCGCACGCTAATATCTTGTGATAGAGTGGATATTATATGTAGCCGCATTAACAATTATAACTAATGAGGTTGATTCAACTTCCAATTTTCAATAAGTATGATTATTATTGGTAGAAATGGATATTAATAGTTCCCATTGGATCCAAATAGAGCACTGGAAAAATTCTATATTGGAATGCACATGGAGTGGAAAAATTCAGCTATAATCATGAAAAAATCAGTGAATATACACTAGTGCATGCATGAGTGTCATTCATTGAGAAGAAATGTAATGGTCGAATTCACCACTGAAATGATCGATAGCATGAATTTTCCTTAATTTGTCTACAGACAAAAGGAATGTGTGGTGTATTTTAATTCGCGCAAATATTCCGATTACAGTCATACGAAGAAACATGAGAGCATGAATCACACAGGATATCTGACCTTACGATTTTAGAGACCGTTATTGCTTATGAAGGAACATTATTAATCATTAAAATTTCTATTGCCCTCATCATAGATTTAATGAACAAAATCACCACACAAATATCAGTGACTATACATGAAACAAAGAAAAAGCATCATAGAAATTTGTAAGATTTAAGAAAGTGCAATAATATTAAATGAATTGCAAATATATGAATCAAACAATCATTCTCGTAACAAAAGTAGATTAATATTGTTGGTGAACTAAAGTCGAACAGCGACGCTGACAATATGGTTGATAGAATCGTGTGGAACATTGCGAAGGAAACCGGTGCCAGTGCAGGGGGCGTGCGGTAATGAAACTTTCGCTGCTGAATTCGATTCCGATTGCAACGTTGGAGGAAACGGTTATTGCGTAAAGCAAATATTCACAATTCTACAAAAATACGATATTAAAATCGCGAGAATGTTGTGATGTATGAGCTCAATTTCACGCAAATGAATTTACATTATATGTGTATTTGATGATTGATTTGCAACATTACTCGATAGAATCTCTGTATTAGTTATGTGAATTATTCCCAATCTGATTGCAACATCACTTTCCTCAGAGTATGGATAAGAGCAATCAGCCAACAATTGGACAGTATCTGAAATTATACATATTGTCGAGAGAGCTCGAACGAATTTTTTTGTCCTCCGGCCGGAAAGCGTCAATTTTCGGGCCGCTGCGCTGAATGGAGTTGCCGTTTTCCGGCTCCGTCGAACACGAAAATATAGTATACACACCTCGGCCAGTAATTAAGAAAGCCTGAGATCACATGTTTGTTTACCTCAGCTTCGCTTTGGCCGACAATTACATGTTATCTGAGACATTTCTTACTTTACTGGCCTAGGTACGTAATATACTATTGAGTATAAATATTCAGCAAAGCATGAAAATGAAAATAGTTCATTTTTTCTGCATAATTTTCGTGAACATATTCATGGTGAATAGTTGAGATATCATGCATAATGAATTCAGGTACTATCATCAAATTGTTTTGCGAAGAGACAACAAGAGATGTGTGGGGATGAGTACGGTAAAGTCATGATTGTAATTGTGCAATTACATGTTAATTGCTGCCCATAACCGAGGCTCTTTCAACAACAGAATGTGAGATATGATATATAGATCATATTGCCAATTACACACATACATATGCGCTTGCGTACATGAACATGCGCACATAGCGGTATACACTGACCGCGTAACAATCATTTTTATTCATTTCTCTTCAAACTCTCCTGTGATTAATTCTCACTCTCCCATCCATGTATTGACAATGAACAATATGAAATGTTTTGCCGTCAGAGAAAATTCCGAGTATGAAAATCGATGTGCATTTGGAATCGCGAATATAAAATTTACATTAATCGATGAATTCTCGTTTGCGACTTGTTATACTTTCTTCCAAACTCGATATCAGTTTTTATGCAATTTGAATGATACACATGCATTATTGTTCAATCTGCGACAATTTCATACCGCCATAATATCCTATATTGTTGGATGGATCTCTCATGATATGAATCATGACACAAATATCGATTGATATAAAGGAGTTATTCAATCGCATGAAAACGCTTCGTGTGCTCTGAAAATTCTATAATTGACACTAATCAATACTCCATGTGTAACAATCCCACAAGATACATTTGCCGTATATCAAATTATGAATCACGATTGTGATAACAATGAAATTTCTATTGAATGCCGAACGTGGAGGAGGAAAAAATAATATCACAGCTGGATCCGAATAAATAAAAGGAAAATCAAGACGAATAGAATACTCGTACCTATAATCGGAGCTGAATATTTAGTGATGGGAGATCTGAAATTGTATTCAGAACAACTGTTGCAGTGTTAGTTAGTGCCATTTCTTCCACAATAATAATTTTCACTCTTTTATCTTATTCCGTTTACGGACATCGTCAATGTGTATATGCCAAACGCGAAAATGATGATAATTATGATTAGATTGAATGTCCAAGATAGAAGACCGATTTACGTGAGATATCAATATAGCAACACTCAATTCTTGTCACTGAAATTGTCGACAAGTTGCTACTTGAGCGTTTTCAGTAAATTTTATCACCAAATTGGAAAATTTCATGAAATCGCCATTTTTTTTAACTCTCTGCCCACATACTTCCATGAATGAATTCGTATAGACTTTTTGATCCAATTGAATTCATCAACACAATTGGTTTCACCATTCATTCATTATTTTATTTCAACGGCTGGGATCGAAATTTTCACATGTCCAGGTAGTGTGAATTATGTGAACACCTAGTGTCATTTCAGCATAATGTTACAAGATCCGACTCTGGTCGATACTCAACGCATTTCCGGTGCGGACTCTCATTAATTCCTTCTGTTTGGAGAAACTCACGATGTATATTACGAAAATTTAAAGTTTCGATAATCATGACGATTTATTCATTTATTCATTTCTTTGTTCAATTATTTATTCATTCATTTGAGCATTGAATATGCAACTACGATCGATGAAATATGGAATTAAATACGATTATGACTCAGAAATTAATCATTAGAGGATGAGAAGATGCGTCCAAATTGAAACATATAACTTCATTATTAGGTGGGTTGGTACTGCCTGTTTAGCCGTAAGATATCGGTTTTCCTTAGTTCTAATGGTGAACTGTTTACATGTACAACCTGTCCGTGACACCATCTCGGATCACTCACACATTCATGTACATGAATGGAATGGCAATGCGAAGAGCCCGTTGAGAAAACATATGCGACCTCTCGCCGAGAGCATTGAACCCCCTAGTCCCCACTGGTATATTTATTGTTGTCACAGATCTACATCACACAAGTTCCACATCGTTACACCATATCAACATTTTTATGCTTGCACTTCAGAATACATTATCACATCTCCAAAAATGTCTTACATACATCGAACATCTTTTGTGGTGATGCATAATTAATCACATGCATGTATTTGTATGAAATTCTTGATATTTGAATTGAGGTGCGGTATTCATGGTCACACCCAAGCCCATCAGAATCCCTTCCCACTCAACTCACGCACTCTACTCTGTATATATGAACTGTGTGCTGTCGCACCGCAATAAAGAATTATGTCTCGGTATTCAATACATGAATAGTTAGTCACAGTACTTGACCATCAACATAATTATGCCCCTTGATTCGAACTTATATGGTGTGCTTGCAATTTTCATTTCAATGTATTTCGACACACATCAACAAGTCTATCTGAAAACATATGAGCAAATGGCGGTAAGAACTACGAAACGGATATTTTGTTTGATGACTTGTAGATGCATTGCAGAACACGCGGAATCTTCTTGTGTTAAGCGTGAATAAAGTCCTCACCCACAAATCAATATACAAATCAATTTCTGTATCATCATACTTGTTCTTAAGAGTTTAGCAACCACACTGTACACCCTCAATCTAAAGTAATATTTTATTCTCGGAATTGTGTTCATAATTGCGACCATGGTATTTGTACAATTATACATTTTCATTACTATCTGCTAGTGCGATTTTTCCATATAGATGAATGAACAATGCATATGTCGGTTACTTGCTTAGAAAGTAGGCGTCATTTATATTATTTTTCCCCCAATGGTAAAACCCGTGAAATTCCAAAGGGACACAGTTGTTCAACATTTCCCATATTGACAGACATACTGTGGATATCTCGTCTTCATATAATTAGTTATAATATTTTTTAAAAGGTTATGTGCCGTGATCAACGAATCAAATCGTCATCAATAATCTTGAATTTCTATTTTGAAGTACAGCAAATAAATGATTAACACAGTAGAAATTCTTTTCTATTTTTTTTTTTCAACGCAAGGCTGATTGGTTTTATTATTATTCTGTGCTTATATGCAGTTTGGTCCCTTCTGGTAGAATTATGACATGGTGTGAATGTCTGATAGTTTATATAGCAATTCACGCAACAAGTATCAACCATGATAGAGTGGGAGAACGATGGAGGGAAGTAGGAGTTATAGCTAGGGATCAAAGAAATACTGGCGATGACATAGTCGGAGAAGGATTCATGCGGATAACAGTAGGGATGGGTCAACTATGATAAATATTCAATGCGTGAGAGAATTTCAAGCATGATGTCATTTACTTTATATTCTTCAAAAGTTGTAATTAATGATGCAATTTATTACTGCATGAATACGATGATAATATAGGAATTGAATCCACACTTCATATGTACATCCATTATACCGTAGAGCAATCCGGGATTCGTTATAGATCATTCGAGCATGGTGATGTGGAAACAATTCCCTGAAACTCCAAGAGGAGGTTTAATAGTTGCAAGATTGAAGCAGTACAGGGTACCCCTCGCATCCTCTCATTCATGATTAAGGAATAAGAATGTGCGATCATGCTCACTGCATAATAATTGTGGAATTGTTATGATGATCTCATTTATATTGGTCCTAACTGTTAGGATTTGTCTCAGGGATGTCGTCACACAACTCGAATATACATGATCAGCGAGACGAAATAACGATGATGTCATGACCATGCTGGTGCTAACTACGCACAGAATTAAAATGGATGTACAGTTCAGCAGTGTCGTGGAATTGAGAAAGACGCAATTTAGGTGATTGCCGTATGATGCAGTGATAGCGTTCATGCTTTTATATAATAACTTATAATGTTTACTCAAATGATCTCGAACATTTTGCTGAGTTTCTTTCCCATGACGACACAAATATTGGGACAGATCAAATGTGGTAGACTGCAATGAAGAAATGGGCGGTGGTATGTGAGCTACTATTTGTGAATAATGAAAGTTGTATATAAATGGGCACGTAGCCAATTCGTCAATATATTCGTGTGCAGTATGAATCTCGCTATTATTTCAGTTAAAATTTCATGAATATGGTGAAATCAGCCGACTGTCAGAATGATTTGTATATATTTACACTCATTCGCTTTTGATATCCACTCCTGACGATAAACAAAGAATAATCCTGATGCAAAGTGAATTTGGGGTTGAATAAGGGTAAATGAGATGATAATAAATGAAACATAGACGGAGAAGTTTATTTGCGATGAAAAATATAGTTGCTTACAGTCTATCATATCCATAATTCTGATCGCATATATCATTCAGCAACTTCCGAAGCACCCATGGACAACTCAACATCGGCAAAAATTATTTTGCTTATTGTTTTTGTATTGCATATACGAGAAATTGAAAAAAAAGGATTTACACCAATAAATATTCGATTATGAAGTGCATCCCAACGAATTATGGAGTTCATACATCATACAGACTCTCTGGAAAACTTCGAGTCTGCCAACTGCTGGCCATTATTAGAAATTACATGCCATGTGATCATTTGACCTATTTACTTTCAACAAGGGTGTGGTCGGCTATAAACATATATATCTATAACATAGATAGATAGGAACAAATTATTTGATTAGAAGTATATTCACACATCTGATAATATTATAGAATGATCGAAAAGTTTATGGAATGGAGTCACGAATACGGTATCAATATTCATTATTTCATTCCCTTGTACCCTCCTACATATTATATATCTTGATGAACTCAATTCAGAATGAACGATAGCTCTTTCAAATTTGGAAGGCATGGTGTGCTACAACAAATAATTTCACCGTCTATTTTCATATGAAATAATTTCGAATTCATGATTAACCCACACTTCGTCATATTTAACATATGAAAAATGTGATTTCGCAGTCATGACTGTTGTCTCGATGTTTCAGGTAATTGTTCACCTGATCAGTTGTTGAATAAAGATGCCAATTATCCCGATGACACACCTCAGGATTATGAAGATGAAGAGTCAGGGATTGATCGTGAGGGAAACAAATCGATAGTGAGCGGCCCTCCTGAAATATTGAGTGAATCAATGGTGGTTGAAGTCAGAGCAGGCGACAACGTGGAATTACCTTGCCGAGTTATTAATGCAGGTTTGATTATTTATATATACAGCAGCTGATTAATCACTATTATTCTGATTTGAAAGAATAGGAATGAAAAATCCTGCGAAAGATGTTGGAGCAGTAATATGTACAAAGTCATATTTCATCATCCTTAGACCTATTTAATATGAATGAATTCAACTCAGCTCCCATGAGCTATTGTATCTGCGCAAGAAATGTTGCTTATGTAATATGTGTCTCTCTCAATATTCGATGCTAATTCCATACAAATTCATAGATACATTCCAATATTATGATTTTGGAAATAAAACAGTTCTCCAATTGAACTATCGATATACTTATATTACTAGTCATGATTTTTCTTGCCATTTCACAGACGACCATGTAATTGTATGGAAAAGAGACGGTGATAATTTATACTTTGGCGGTCTACTCATGGACACAACAATGGGAGAGAAAATGAAGAATAAACCCGATAATAGTTTGCTTATTTATAATGTAACGGAATACGACACATCGGATAATTATTCATGTACAATCCTGAGTGAAGAACGTTTAATTCAAATTGTGCATCGTTTACATGTCGCAAACAAATCACGGGAATTGGCTGATAACCATTACCAAATTTACGTTACACCAGGCAAGCGTGTAGAAGTTAATGAGAGTGAGAGTGTGACAATTGGTTGCAGGCCAACGTATCCATTGAAGACAGAAATTAAATGGTCTCACAAGGTAATATTTATTTATCGTGTAATTTCTGAAATCCCCTAACCTTATTATATTCAATCGTGTTCGATTCACTCACCTTATTGAGTGTTCACAGGGAGAACGATTACACAATGGAGAAATTGTGGAAGAGAATGGGAATCATATAACTATCAAGCATGTGACTAGACATCATTCAGGTCGTTATCAGTGTTTAGCTGAAGATGGATCTGAGAAACCTGCGCATGCAGCCATAGAAGTTGTGGTGAAATGTACAATAATTCTTTAGATACGTCTCGATGTCATATGATAGATATTTTGTTCAAACGTGTGAATATAGCCGTAATCTTTCATTCATATCGCAGACACACCACTGATTGTTACCGAACATGAAATCGTCCATACTGGTATGGGCCGCACAACTCAGCTTACATGTAAAGTTATCGCATATCCTCGTGCGAGAGTGATATGGCTGAAGAATCGAAAACCGATTGCAAACAGAAAAGTGAAAAAAATCATAAATGAGGAAAAATCATTGCGTATCATTACTATGGAACATACCGAGAAGCATGATCTTGGGACATATTCTTGTGTTGCATCGAATCAAATAGGCGAAATGAGTAAAGACATTATTGTCACTGCTACGCCAGCAAAACCCAAATTTATCGGCGGTGAAATAGCTGATGATGAAACATCAATGAATCTCAAATGGCAGGTTGAGAGTTTCTCACCTATTCTCGAATACAAAGTGAGATTCTGAAAGTTCATTTCTGAATATCCTTTCTGATCTTTTCTAATGGGTAGAATCTAAAGAAATCTGTTCACTGGTAAATCCATGTTTATTATTGTTTTGTTGTTATCTTTCAAGTTGGAATACCGCCAGAAAGACGAATCTGAATGGAAGTCTGCAATGCCAAACGTGAAAAATGGTAATGGCAATCAATTCACAGCAGAACATACTCTGACAAGTCTTCATCCCGGCGTGTCATATGAAGCGAGATTGGCAGCAAAAAATGAATTTGGATGGTCACCATATTCTGCAAGTCATAAGTTCGATAAGGAATACATTGTTGATGAACCCCAAAATGGTAGGAGTAATCTTCGGTACTCGATAACTTTAGGCCAATTGAAATTGTTTCACCATGAATACATTTCCTCCTACCGTATTTCAGTGAAGGGCGCAGAAGCAAATGCATCGGACACAAACACATACCGAATGCAAACCATACTTACACTTCTAGTCCTCTCTACTTACATTTTCACATGTCTTTAATCAATCCAGTACTCATGATTGAATTGGTAAGTAACCAAGCTAGAAGTATCAAAATGACCATAGTGAATCAAATATCGAATAACGAATTTTGATTCTATGAACTTTCCGACGCAATCAGATAATTGACTTCAGCCAAAGTGTACATTAACAAGTTCAATAACCTTAAGATCACACATAGCCTGGAAGAACACTAGTATATACGCGTGAATGACAAGAAAAGCACATATGACAAAGTGACATCACATAAGATCTCACGGGGAATTGTCTTCCAACAGGAATTTGCCCATTAAACTACGTGCCTCTTCTCTTCACTACAGTAAGACTCAACGGATGCACATTCTTTTTTTCGTGCAGTAAAATTTATTTCGATTAGAGAGATTATTGCATATGTAATAGTTTAAAAATCCGTATATTTTCGGAAGATTTTTCGAAAAAATGATTGTATTCGTCGATATTTGTTCTATCCATTTCTAATCATCATCAGTATCAACTTGTAATTCATACACTGGAATGGATATGAACATCAAACTCTGTTTGCAATTCGCTTTCCCAGATGAGCTGTTTTATGCTAGAATGTACGGAAGTAATGAGGAAACTCACTAAATTATCATATAATCAATATCGTGAAAGAAAATAATTACATGAAATTGTATTTATATAATACCTATAGAATATTTATATGATAGGGCGGTTATCAATACAATGACGAAGCCTAGAAATACACTATTGTTATCGAGATAATTTATTTTTGTATGTTTGGGAGAAATTGAATGAGAATTATGTTGAAATTGAATATTGTTTTTTGTAATAAATATTTGCAAATTTCCCTGTTCAAATGAATATGTTGACATATATATGAATATGTAGTTCCGCATTTGTTATGTGATATTTTCGATCATGTTTGTGTTGCATCCGCAAATTAATCCAATTTTTTGTCAAATTTCTTACCTCATGTGTACATTGAAATGTACATGACAATTCGCAAAACATAGTAAAAAATTGAGGGCATAAGTCGTGGCAATAAATGAGTTCATTACACTGATTATAGACACCGTAGAAGTCAGTATACATGACACTTATCTGGGAAGAAGTGCCATTCATTTGTTCTATTATGTAGCCTCAAGTATAATCACCGAATGTATTTCAGCGTAAATAGAAAAGAAAAGTTCATTGGATGCAAGGATGAGTAAGAGGTGTTATGAATTCCAAACATGTGGATGTGGCATCGGTTGCAAATTGTGAATTAAACTAAACTCATTAATCTGCGTAGCGTGATTACATACCAGTAATTGCATATTTCGTTCATCTTGATTCAGTTATTGCGGTACAACTCAGTAGACAGCTGACAGGTTTATGTGTTCTCCTGCGATTGATTTCCAATCTATAGGTAAACCACTATCACAATAGAGGTTCTAGATAGATAGGAAATCGTATGTATCCTACAAATCTTAATCAAAACGTAATGTTGTCGTCTCATGCATATGAAGAATGTACTTACTGCCTTAGCAAAAACATGAGTGTTATGGTATACACATAAAAATGTGGAAACAATGTAAATTTATGTACCATAGCATGTATTTTTGCTATATTCAACATTGTACGTATATAGTTCAGTTGAAATCAAAGAAAATTGCAATGCGACTATTTATCAATGAATAAACGTAAGGACTCATGCATTCAATATTGGCATCTTTATTGTACGATATTCTTAATTATATCGATAGTTCTTATAACAATAAATTTAGATGATGTTATGGTAATGCGTTTGAGAAAATTTACAGGCTCTGTGGCGGATTCAAATGTACATCAATAGTTGCGGAAGATATATTCACTAAATTTAATGGTGAATTGTTTTTAAATGTTCGATGGGATATTGTATTTGCAACAGGGTTCGTATATTCATATCTTGTTTCCTTTTGCAAAAAAAATCTACACTGAATAATATACCAAAAAGATTGAACGACACTGTTAATCAAACCACTTGTTACGAAAATTCCGCCTACAGTTGCGCAGAGTTTAACAAAAAACTGGATGAATGAATCCCGATTTTGGGTAACCTTCACTTTAAGAGCACTTGAATCGTATTTAAAGAAAATACCAGGGATTCCATGAGATCCTTTATGATGATCAATGGGTCTCTGGTAATCTTTAACGCTGTATTGGTAAGTTTTTGTTCTTTTCATCAATGTCTGGATGTCAGTCGGAACGATTTCAATAAAATATTGATAGAGCATCATATCTATAAGCATGATAATCTTCAATTGATATGGAATGAGACATTCGGGACAATGTGGTTGTGTAGAGTTCAATAGAATAGTGTACATAAAATATAGCGAAGATACTACTTACTTTCATTAGCAATTTTTTCGTCTCCATCCAAAGGCTGTACAATACCTGGACTTTCTTCGCCGAATGAAAATTTATTTATTCTATGTGTAAAATTATAATCGCGATTAGTCATAAATGCAGATATATGAATATGACCACGTGGAAGTGTTAGGGATTTTCCGGCAGTTATATGAAAATTTCCAGCAACTTTATTAACATTTATACTGCCATGGAAGCGACAAGCATCTGGACGATAATCTGGCTCAATCGTTCTGAAATTCGAAGGATTTACAGCGACGATCGATTTTGTTTCATTTTATATTATTAGGAGCAGAAGTTGCTCTACCTGTTCGGCATTTCTCCCATAAATACAACTTCATGAGACTTCCACAATAACTCATGTATGGCGTGATATTCCTCTCTTAAATAGGAATTCATATGTTTCAATGCATCAAAATGTGCTCGTTGGTTAGTTGACAAATGCCACCACGTATCTTCTTCTGTAAGTGATTCAAATCCCTGTAGATTTTGGTTTGTAGAATCAAGGATATCAGCACCGAGGCGACCACATGGCATCGCCACAGTTATATCGATATTGATTTTCAGTTTGGCATCAATTTCATTATCTGGTTCAAATTTAAAGAATAATCGTGCATCCAAAAAATAACGGGTCTCCAACATCACGAGCCAACATATTATACAAAAAGTTATGAATGAAACTGTAATGAAAAATAATGTGTAATGAATGTAGATGTACCACGCAATCCCTTCAAGAGAGAGATACTTATATTATTGGAAAGGGGTTTCTCACATTACAATAGAGTGAATGGATAACGGCGTATAATATTTCAAATATATCAAAACATTTTCTATTGAGTATTGATGGACTTCCTTGCGGGGAATGCAGAAAATCACGTCCCCGCGAGAATTCGTCTAATAGCAAATGTGCGTGAACAACAACCCTTTGAATTTATATAACTTCAACCAATACGTATTATTAACACGAATTTACAAAAGCGAAAACATCAACTTAATTGGATTTCTATATTCTTTTCGTATAAGTGGACAACATACATGTTCCTCCAACAGCTGACTTGTTTATATACGCCTCGGGGATCTTTGGGAATGCATCCAGTTGTGACACAGCTTTAATATTCACATCTCTCCGCCGCAACATTGTTAGATACTAAAAATGATATGCGAAACTGCTTCCTACCATCTACT
Source organism: Meteorus sp. PSUC_FEM 10030008 (assembly GCA_018881525.1). Lineage (NCBI taxonomy): Eukaryota > Metazoa > Arthropoda > Insecta > Hymenoptera > Braconidae > Meteorus > Meteorus sp. PSUC_FEM 10030008. The sequence continues at coordinate 13,088 of JABMBR010004768.1, forward strand.
ATCTCATGTATTAACGTAAAGATATTCACAAACTCCTTCACAAACAGTAGTAATACACGCTGGAATTTTCCATTGTGGGTTAAGAAACATATGTATTGAACATGAACATCGAAACTCGATAAAACTGTGAGGTTAAGAACTGGTTATATGTTTGGTGCTCCACTCTAGAAATACCGAGTTTCAAAGCCCATCTAATTTTCTACACGTCCAACACAAAACGACAGTGTTTCGGTGTGACACGACACAGGGCGCATTCATGACATAATTATCCATAATATATATATATATATGATGTCAGACAACGGTGGCAGAAGTTGAGTGTGTTATGTGTAGTCTCGAATGGTAACACTGAATCTGAATGTCCCACAGTTGGAATATACCACCCTTCTCCCTTCGTTATTTGCAATTTTTATGATAAAGATTACCTCATTTTTTAAAATTTCCTCCCAATCGTTAGAGCTTCATTTGTTTTTTAACTCTCTTAGTACCGTGTGACCGAAATATGGACCGTTTTTCGACGATATATCGTCGTTCTGTACTAAACAAAAGGTTTAAATCCGAACAAATCAAATTTCAGGTTATGTAAAAATATACATGTGTTTAAATTCGAGAAGTAGAAAGGTGACCGAGTCTTTTCAACCAAAATTCCCAATTGGTGTTAGCCGCGAAGGGGGTTCTTCTCTCACTTCTGAATTTAGACTTTACTGCTCACCGATATAATCGCCAGTTTATAACATCCCACTGCAATCACGTACATATCTAAATGCTGTATTTTAACATTATATTCTCGACAACCATACTCCTCATACTGAATTTTCCTCTGATATTATCGAGAATATTGGTAAGATTCAGTTGTAAACGAAGAATTCACCACTAGACGATATTAGCAGAACGTACATAATTAACGTGACAGTGGTGATACAATTGTTCCTTTTCAATTTAGTATAGCTCTATTAAGCTGAACGATGACACGTGATGATCTGTCGAATGTATCTCGCACCAAAACTCGATAAGTGACAAAATTCAGGAATAAACAGAGTGGTGTCCGAGTTCACTCCCCTCATATATCAGATATAAATATTCAACCCTGAAATGAGTTGTAATAAACTTCAAGTAGACAATCTCATCGAATATGATGAATCTATGAAATTATTTCCGTTAAATTTGTTGACTTATAGTAGAGAAGCAAAGTTTTTATGGTGCACAATTGGAGTATTTTTCTTTTACATATTATATGGTTATCTACAGGTAAACTTACTACGAGATTATACTTGAATATTATTTAATTGAGTGTGCATTTTTCAATTGTTATTCTACCGAGATCATTTTGAATCGTAATCATGTCGTTTTCAGGAATTAATTTTTACATTGGAGGGGTTTGGAGTTCATGGATGGTACTTGACATTGATACAATTTGGTTATTATACACTATTCGGCTATCTCGAATGCAAGTTGAGAGGAACATGCAGAAGAATACCGTGGTCAACGTATATATGCTTGGGTTTATTAACATTGGGAACGATGGGGTTTTCCAATTCTTCTCTTGAATATTTGAACTATCCGACGCAAGTGAGTACTATAAAAATAAGAAGAAAAATAGATCATCGATACTGAAGAATATGCCCCAATCTGGTTTTCATTTCAGGTCATATTTAAAAGCTGTAAATTGATTCCAGTCCTCATCGGTGGCATACTCATCCAAAAGAAACATTATGGGATTGTGGATTTTTGTGCTGCTGGATTGTTGTGTGTAGGATTAGTGACGTTTACATTGGCTGACAGCATGATATCACCACATTTTAGTTTCACCGGTGTTATAATGATATGTTGCGCTCTATCATGTGATGCTGTCATTGGGAATATTCAAGAAAAAGCGATGCGACAATACAAAGCGACAAATACTGAAGTCGTATTGTATTCCTATAGTATCGGATTTGTATACTTATTTTTTATTTTGCTTATTACGGGAAAACTGGAATCAGGTGCTTCATTTTGCTCAAATGTAATTATCCTCACATTTATTTCCAACTTACTAAAACTTTTTCTCGAAGTATAATGTTATTGAAGTGTTACATTCATTTTTGTCACAACAGCATCCCATCCAGACTTACGGATATGCTCTACTATTCTCCTTATTCGGCTATCTGGGTGTCCAAATTGTTCTGACTCTTGTTCAAAATAATGGTGCTTTCGTAGCAGCAACTGTGACGACATGCAGAAAAGCCGTTACCATCCTCATAAGTTTCCTTCTCTTCTACAAACCATTCACCATTCAATATTTGTGGTCAGGTTTATTGGTGGTGTGTGGAATTTACCTCAATATATATAGCAAACAACGAGGGCATGATAGTCTATCTAAATCTTCGTGGATAATCATCAAACAGTGGTTCTGGAGGCATACGCAAATTCAGAAGAAGCTGATGTTGAATGTTTGAGGTCATAATTGAAGAGCGCGATACGATTGAGTAACGATGGAACGTGATGATTAATTTCCAGTTTGGACCAATAAAATATCCGTGTGCTTTTCATATTGAATGCATTTATTACCATTTTTTTTTTTTTTCATGTAACAGTAAAACAGCGTCAATGATTATACAGTAATAGACACACTTAATATTAATGATTATCTATCAATATTATTGATAACATAAAGAAAATGAGTGATGGCGAAGGAGAAACAGAATCGAAGCCGAAAATTGTATACCAAATTTGCACTACAATCGGTTGCGAATAAATGGACAAGTATATTTATTCACATGTGATAATTTTATATCTTCTAGTCATAAATTCAATGGTTGAATTCTATTAGGCACTATAATAAAGTGATGATAATCAAACGCGTCAATGGTGGAATTCATTTTATCGGTATCAAGTCGTGTGTGTCTATACAATTGCTATTTACCTACCGTACTCACGTAATAGCTGCATATGTCCAAGGTGCATATTACAATATCTTCGGCATCCAGGAAATAATGATGCTAGTAATTCGAGACTATGAAAGTTATAAAAATGAACGATCCAGGTACATGGTAAACCTCCTTCGTGGAGGTCAAATCAATGTGACTGATTACTGCAATTTGGAATGATGACAATGAATATTGTTTGGGTACGTTCTTACATTAATGTTTCGCGTAGGCTGATGTTGGTGCCCGGGCATCATCTGGATGAATGCAATGAAGATAAACTGGTATCGGTCATGTGGCGTTTATTGTGATGTTGCTTCATTATCACAATATTTAACACAACCTCAGTCATAGTTCACATTACGGAGTCTTCAGTTTATCGTTTACGATCATTCGAGCCGCTTCGGCGTGAGCGGGAACGACGATTGCAACTGCTACTGCGTGAGCGCCGTGATCTAGAAAAAAGAAAGATAATCAATCAATTGGGGGTGTCTCATCCATTCTGTCATTGAAGGGGACGCTTTCATGAGAATCCATACCTCTTGCCACGGCTACGACTACGTGAACGTGGTGAGCGTCTCCTATCTCTTTCTCTGCGTTCACGATCACGATCACGGTCACGATCACGATCACGTTCCCGATCTCTATATGCTAATCCGCGTGCTCTATCATTCCTAGATTCACGATGATCACGCTCATCTCTGTCTCGATGTCGCTCTCTGTCTATCATAGATTCACGTTTCTCTCTTCGTCTTTCCTCCACAGTCTTCTCTAATTCTGCTAATTTCTCACGAATTTTGATGAAACCCAGATGTAGCTTTCCACCAAAATGATCTGCCAATCGTCTATCATTGTCATGAATCCCAAGGTAAGCGCTGCAGACTTCACAGACCCTTAACTTCTGCTGCTGATAACTCGATGCAGGCATGCTGTTTCTATACTCTTGTTCAGCTTCATTCTTGCGTTTCCTCAACTCATCTATTTCCCCCATAAGCTTCATTGATTCCTCGACGAATCCTTCTTCACCCAACTGCTCAGCTTTAGCCAGCTTCTTGCCAATTTCTTCAGCTAAGACATGTACATTATTCGCTTTTGCAGCCACCTCTGCACTCAGCTCTTCTTGGGTTTCAGCTAAACGTTGCTTTGCTTGTTCGGTTCGACGATCACAGTCGGCAATGAAATTTTGAAGATGCTCCATTGCCTGTAATTATGAGAAATAATTCGATAATTTTTTCCAGATCATTCCAGAGTTTTCGATTAACTATTAATAAGTGGTGAAATTTACTCACATCGATATCATAAAAATGATCCTTTTTCTTCTGCGCTGCTTCATAGTCAGCACGTAGGGCTAAGTCGTGAATCTGGGGGCATTCTCCCAGGTCCATGCGCTGCGATTGATAAATCAGCCACGATTAGTTACTCCCTTTGATTCTATCATTATATGCTTACCAGTTTCCGATAAAAAAAATAATAATTGTGCCCAATTTTCAAATTTATATTGTAGATGAGATTTACGAGATTCCCCGTTCATCACGCACAAATTCAGTTGCACAATTATAGATAGATAGATAAATAGATAGACATTCATACATACATACATACATACATACATACATACATACATACATACATACACACACACGCGCGTGATTTCTCATGGATGAATATATAAATACGTACGAAGTTTCATTTTGCTCCTTATTTAATCTTACAATCAGTGGCGCCTCTGCTTTCATTCAATTTGCCGCACTTACGTTCACTTACACACGCTCAATCGCGTTCGCGTCAATGCATATACCCGCTATGTAATGTAATCGAAAAATTGATCCATCAATTATGTACATCATACGCGATATTCTTCCAATAAACATCTATGTCATTATTCATGTTGGAGGATTTGAAAATCTTGTCGATTTCAACTTACGCATGTTGCGCAACTGTGATGATATTAATGCTAGAATCAGCATACACACCGCGAAATTCTAGAATTATATTCAAACAGAAGTTTTCAAGTTCAACCTCATTCTATAAGTTCTCATCTACGTTTCGACGTCCGCGAACTATTTTACAATTTGATAATATGAGAATATTCACTTTTACAAATCTGCCCGACTCCTCCACCAATCATTGCGCTTTCACAGTTCTCAACTATTATTGTATTTCAATACCTATGCATTTCAGTAGTTTACACCAATGAGTACCATCATGTACTTTTATATTTCTTCTGTTTTCACAACAAAGAGTGACAGGTGAGAGTGCTTTCAAGAATTCGTTCATGATCAATAGGCAGGTCTCATCCATGAGTAGTTCATCAGTCGATTCAGCGTAGCTTAGATTCATGCACATGAATGTAATAGATACTCAAGAGGTCGACGATGAAAAGCTACATATCCGGGTATAATTACGCCTATCATTTTACTAATCGAATGCGATTACGTGAAGTTACTTACAAGGCATCAGCATGGTCGATCTCATTGGGTTAGTATCATCGATATGGATTAAGTCAAATACTCACAGAATGATACAGAAGTTATTAAAGATTCTGTAGATTTCTTGCGCATTACCACTCGTTGCGGGTAAATCGTATGAATCATTAATCCGAGTGCTCATTGAGAGTTAGACGACCCAAATAACACATATCGTATTCATAATTATTTGAAATGATGTCGTATTTGACAGTTTTATTTTGGACGCTACTTACCATAGCGTGCACAAGTGCAATAAGCCCTTCTGTCGTTCTAGTTATGATATTTATCATTCAGAGATGGTTTAATCTGCCTCCTATCATACTCAACAGTATTAAATCATATGTAGTCTTGTGCTTGAATTAACGGTTAAATAGAACAATGATATGTAAAGTTATACGTACGTCCTTTTCTTTTATTTGCTTTCAGTACTTACAGTAACGCGCATGTGAGTTCGAGCGAGTACGATATACAATCGGACTATATTCTCAATGACACTGTACAATGGTTCTGATTGGAATCGGATTTTCCAGAGACCTCTGGAAATAAGAACTGCAGCGGGATACCATAATTAGTCGTCGCCGTGTTTATTAGCCATATACTTTTTAATTGTCTTGTTAAATATTTTCATTTCCTCGTGGATATGTTGCCATTCGGCATCATTTCATGTAACTATACATCGTTATACCGCGCGACCTAATTGTTATCTACCTGAATTTGCGGACAATAAACGATGATAGTAATGGGCCCGACCCAAGAGTGACATGGAGGAAAGGTAATGCATCGCTAGCATATATATATATATATGAGTGTATGGGAGAGTGGGTGTGGATGTGTTTTTTATAGACCGGGGTGTAATCGCGTACAGCAAAAATAATATATGCCATTTATCGCCACTGTAAAAAAATTGAAACGTGGAAAAAAATTTGTCGATCATGTAAACGAGAACATGGTCATGAGATAATGAACTGAATGAACCTTTTTCCAAACAAGACGTTAATGGAACAATTATATCCAACATCAACATTTCAATTCATTAGATGTGGCAACTTATTACTTCCTTCAAACCATCATGTATACTCACTGTGGATGATAATATTTCATGAGGACAGCATGCCAGAAGAAAGCTCTTGCAGACTTTCGAATCAGAGTACTTCACTTGGAACTTATTATTTTCGCCTGGAACATTGATGATGTTTATGATATCAGTTGAATGTACTCTATGATAACACTATAATATTATACACGTGACCATGCAATATTTTTGAATTTATTCGTCTGAGAATTTTTAATGTTGCAATGATTGGAACATGTGCGACTGATAACCATTCTGTGGATTAGGGAATCGATGACAATGACTGGTGCTCACCATTGCGTCCAGTACCCATTAATTGATCGAGCATTGCGCGCATCTGGTCGTGGGCGGTCATTTTGGTAGATCTCCTCGATTACAGAATCTCGCACCACAAATTCAAATTGTTTCGGTATTTTATCGTTTTGCCACTTCCAAACCATGCACATTAATAACTTTGTAATTGATATCGATACGAAGGAATATTACGAGTGAACAATTCAAGTCATTCGAGCAGAATCACCTCAAGCATCCGAAACTGGGATGAACACAAATGTATATTTCATCAAGACGGTGAAGTTCCGTTTCGCGTATAGTATGCCAGCAGCGTCATGAGCGTTTCTACTGGTTATCGCTTGAGGTCGCTGCTAGTTGCTATATGCACAGCTTGTATCTCGTTCTCTATCTCCGTATTGATTGAATATTGTTTGGTTGTTTCGGTCAGAACGGAATACCATGATTAAGGCCCCCAATCCTCATACTGGCTACTTTGTGTAGTTTCCAATCACTACCAGATCCTTGAAAGTGTTCCCTTGTCGCATCGGCCACCCCTATTTTGAAGTACTCCCACCAGCGCAAGTGTACCATGCGTCCCCGTATATTCCGGTTCGACTTATGAGCACGTTAAACAATCACGTACAAACGATAGACAAACGATCTGAAGTTTTGAAAAATTGAAAATTAAAAAAAGAAAAACTGAAGTGGGGCCAACTTCAGAGAGCCGCCTTGATGCAATGTTTCGAAACCCGTTGTAAATATTTTATTTCAATTCTCTGTGTTGCACTCTCTGGGGGTTTTCCAATTAGACGGTACCGTACCCCGCACAGTGTAGCACTGTGCGGCTATACAATGTGGTAGATGGTTGTTGAAACACAACATATATCATAAGATCTCCATCAGATAGCGGTCAGAACATACGGCATTTCAATGTTACCTCGTGTCGAGTTCGTATCATTGGGTGCTTCACAATTTCAGCACAGACGAGCACAGTGCCGCACTGTGCTCACTATGGAATTTTCCAACTACAGCACCCTACCGCCCACTTGAGCACAGCAAATTGTTGTGTTCACGCGTGCTGTGCTGTCAGGGATACCAAAAAATGTAAATATTTTTTGCCTTTCAGAAATGGTTGCATCGTATATTTTTATGATTCTCACTAGTCTTCACCACCCGATAGCATACAATAGTCATAAACACAGACTCGACACGAAGTAATATTGGGAGCTTTCCAATAAGGCAACACTGGTAGTTTTCCACCGACAGCATTATAGAGCATTATGCGGCTCAAAGCTCAACGTTGGATGTTCCAACTACAACAACGCTTTACACGATCGGACACTATAGGGACCGCGCATGTAGATCGCCATGCCCTCGCGTGGCTATATTTCCAAACATTGTGGTGGAACTCATATGACTTATACGTGTTAAGGACGTTCCCAAGTAGCAGTTGTGCTCAATTTCTACTACGGTTCCCCCTTATAGAGTGCACTATGAATGCAATAGCAAAAAGTTGAGATGCAGCGTAGAT
>JABMBR010004769.1:0-21328 GCA_018881525.1 Meteorus sp. PSUC_FEM 10030008
TAATTATATCCTTTGTTAGTGAATGTAGAGGAGATGGCGATGGCGCGAGAATGATAAATCACATTGCGAGCGAGTCTCAGGTAGGTATCTATACATTGGATGCGTGAATAGTGCACGCGGATGTATAATAACTCCCGGCAATTTCTCTCTCTTATGCGATTGAAGCGCGCGCGCAAACTGCAGAGATGGTTCGTTTGTTTTTGTCTTTCATAAAGAAGTAACTCTATATACAATACATTTCAAGGGATTATTCCGAAGGTGCGTTGGGCGAGACAGCACCACGCCCATGTAGGAAATCACTCGTTAGGAGTTTGATTAGAAGTGACCCGAGGCGAAACAATAATGTTATGCACATATAAATTTATATGTGGAACTATGAGTAAACACATATATTTATAAATATTGGTTGGCAAAATAGCGACGACGCATGAGTGGGTGAAGTCGATGAAGGGCTGTTGACCTGCTGCTATTCATTACTGTTTCAACTATTTCCATTTCCTCATTCAGTGAAATGGTGGAAAAATTGGCGTTAATAAAGTGGCGGAATAAATTCCCAACGATGTATATTTGTGATAGGTATATTTCTCATGTTTTTCAATTATATTTAGCGTACATACAGTGTATGAGAATTTTATCGAACAAACATCGGAGGCGTAGACACTTTATTTCAACTTTACTCGTTGAGATAAAGTCACGGCGCAAGCGTTTGTATGTATCGTCGTTAATCATTGACTTAACGACTCAGCGCTATCCCATTTTTGACTGCATATCCTGTCGCCCAGTTACTTCATTATATATCTATATATACAATTATATTAACATTCACATACAAACATATTTGAATGAATATCAAATGATAGATATACATGCATACGCTTGTTCTAGCACGTGTGTTTGTGTGTGTCCTATCTCAATTCACGACACACACGCAATTCCATGTAAATGCCGTGTAATCGGGGACACGAAACGAGCGATAACTTCATTACCTTGTCTCGCTAATTGCGGGGGAATTAGCGCAGCTAATTGCAATCTCATGCGCGCGCAATCTCTCGTTGTGGGTCCCGCGCCCCTTGCCGCCGCCCACTCGGCTCTTTCGATCGAGATTCAATCGATGCGCACCGCGTGCGCATATTTTATAGCCATCATCATTTGCTCCTGCACTTATATATTTCAAAACTCCGTATTAATATGGTTATTGGTGGATATGCAGTCCGAGCAATCACTACGAAAATTTCATAAACTCCATCCCTCAATACAACTATAATGCAACAAATTTCATTTATAAATTATTGACTGGCTATTTTAATTATTGATCATGTGATTGATTTCCGATTAAACTACAAATTAATGTGAATTATAAATGTCAGAAGCGAATATGTATTGTAGATATACATGTGTTGTAGAAGCTCAATGACTTTCCAGACCAATATGATCGAAAGTAAACACTCAACATATATGTGTATATATATCTATAGATAAATGGACGTATGGATGGAGGATTCGGCCTCTTACACGCTGCAGTTTCATTTGAAGCATGTCTTGAGCCATCGGCACTATCGTTATGAACATACAGTTATGGATTTGGAGGCCTCCGAAGTGAAATGAGGATCTAGAGGGGTTAATGTATCTATGTTGGTATACATTTATACCCGCATAGCTTGCGGCGCGTCCATCGATGTGTCGGCAAGCATCACGATCGCGCGAGTCACGACCTACTAATGAATGATTATGCTACAATTTGCTCCGGGACGGCAGCACTATCGCAATTTATTAAATTACAGTGTTTCCGCCAACTCGCACGTCTAGCCGCCAGTATTTCCAGTAGTCATACATTGTCTTTTGTATTATATCATTTCTCTAACGCCAAACAAATTATCAGAATTTCTTAAATTTTCCAACTCTACCGAAAATTTCGGATATCACGAGAATGACCATACCCCAACACACAGATAATTTAAATAAAATAGCAAGGGGGAAAGAGCGAAGAAGAGCAAAGTAAAAGGGCATAGTTGACGTTTATCACCAGGCGCAACTTTCCGTTCGGATGATTTTGTTTCTAAATAATAATCAGAAGAAGCTGATAGAAATGAGGGCAAACAAGAGCAAGTCTCGGTTGAATTGAGGGGGGGACGGGACGGGATCTTATTATCGGCCGCTTCTACGAGAATTCGCGACGGAATATCAGTTGCGTGTCTGCATGTACGTCCGGACGCGCGCGCCATGCAGTCATAAACAAGGTGGCCATTAATTTGGCACGAAGGATGCCAAATATCCTCTGGTGCTGTGAGACGATGCAACGAAGATGGGGATGAATAAGTTTAGAGGCGTGAAATTGCCAGTAATTTTACAAGCCATAACGATCTACTAAATCCGTAAAATAATTAAGGGTGCGCAGATGTTTTCGCCAAGAACAAAACCACGTACAGTCAGGCGTTACATCTCATATACTTACGAACCCACATTGCGTATATTGTATGTATACGTCAGATATATATTCAACATTCCAATTTCGGAATATACATTGGTGAAAAAAGAAAAGGACACTCTCTTCCCAGATAAATTCATATAACACGCATCATCATCATCAATATAGTTATCAATTTTTTTCGTGTAATTTTAATGCGGATCTTGGTCAAATCGATCGGTTTAATATTTCATGATGCATCGTGTGACGAAGCTGCTTCACTTTCATTCGAAGATTTCTACCTTCATTTTGCAACTATCCGTCGTATTAACATGATTTGTCATGAGCACTTGAAATCTTCCTCCTGATTTTCTATTTAATCTGTCAAACAATCTTCACCATTGAACAAGAATTATGTATTTTTACAGACAATCGCACCGTAGAATATGTCGCGACATATCCTACGGCGATCGTTAAAATCCGCAGAGCTGTCTTATGTATATATATTCATTTCTGTTGCCCTGACAAGTGTGTAAACGTAAATAACAATTAGTTGGCTCCGGTTGACGCCTCGTTAGCGAAGGCCACTAAAAATGCATACATGAAAATGAAAGATGCAAATTCTGTCAACCATATAACACATAGGATCGTAAAAAAAATTATATTCATATTGTATATGCACAGAAAGACATCAAACGATGTGTGGTAGCATGATTATCTGTTGAATGGATGTTTGTGAATAGATTACAAGTACTACGATGGGAAGAAATGACAGTGACATGTTTTTACATTCACAACACACATCGCAAATTCGGATGAGGATGATGGGAACGGTTGTGAGACTACGGAAGGGACTGTTTCGTTGATACTGAAAATTTACAGTGATGAAGATATATCATATGTATTGGCTCTGGTATATAGTGAGATGGCAGCTGGTGACCGACCATGAGCGCCTTGAGCAATATTTTTTGGCTGTATGTATGTAATAAAATGACGCTCGATAATGAGAATGGGGTCCGAACACCGCAAGATATAGTTTTGGAGTCATGAAATAGCTAATTGGTATATGTTCGTTATAAACTTACAATATTTTTTCACTTGGTCAGACACAGTAATTCAACGATTTCGAATATACGCTAAACTTGTGTCATGTTATTAACCATCAGTTATATCACATATATACCGACATGAACGCACACATGGATAAAGAAAAAAAGATTGTCATGTTGGTGTCCTGGCATCTGGTAGCCGTAGAGTGTTGTTAGTCGTATTGTAGTGAAGGTACGTTCATAGTACTCCATATTGACTTGAATATCAACGCTGGCGGTCGCGCGAAGAGCGCTTGTTACATCTACAACATGATTCAAATGGTATGACGGCGGCAGCATCATCATCACAAATAAATATAAAACAGCATTGAGAAGGGAGATGAGGTGAGGTGGAGAGAGACACTTTATATATATGGAAGATTGCTTATTATTGGGCAAGGCGCGGCGCTATATGAAATAGAAAGCCCCAGTGACAATTTGATAGATCGTCCTTTTTGTCCGGAATGGAACTGTATGAACCGCACCGCGCGGTCGTTAACGCTCCTTACATCTCGCACAGTGAATCGACTTCAATTTTTTATCGCCATCATATATACATCCTTTTTCTCTGAACCTCGAGTTGTATATATTCACTCGATAGGTAGTCTCATCTCAACGACTAATAACGAGCTTGCTTGTCTTACTCCACACAACAGTAACATAAATAATTCGAAGCAATACATATAGACATAGGATAATGGGAAGAAATGATAATATTGTACAATATATATTCGCGAATTCATCAGTACATTGAAGACACCATTTCGTCAATTAATGTGGGTAAAAAGATTCAAATGACTTGGATTAATCGTCATCACTTCGAAATCGTATAATTTCAGTTCAAAATGTTTAATTAAAAATGGGCTAGAGGAGAAAACGAGAATTTTGGTGATGATCGAAAGCAACAGAAATTATTCCCTTAGCTCAATGTACGCATGCATTCCCGACATTTTTATATGCAACTATATAGTTTTGGATCAAATCGATTTTCATGTGATGTTGAAACCCATCACGAATACGATACTTTTTCCATGATTCATAGAGCTATGAATATATTGAGGCCGCCACAATTAGTGTGGACATGTAGACACCTTGTACCAAACAGAAAAATATGAATTACGTTGACGCTGATCATACAATATCACAGAGTTAATATACCACTTGACTCTCACACAGGCCCAGTTTTTGCTTCACTTTTTTTTTCTCCTCATATTGTAGTTATTCTACTTTTTTGATTTTCCTTTGTGTCCATGGAGTTGTTAACCTACCGCAGCCTTGAGAACACCACGTGGGTTAATCTGTTTACAGCTTGGTGAGGAGACGCGAGTGGTTATATATGAAAAAATAATAAAGAGTGTGTTGAGCGTGAAATGTGTTGGGAGACGGTCAATCCCTACCGGCCATCGTTTACATGGTGAATTAGATAACATATAGAATGAGCGTTTGTGTGTGAGTGTATACACATGGATACAATGATTGTGGTCGCTACGTGTGATTTAATTCAGTGAATGAGGTGGCAGCTATCATTGTCACAATATATGCTAGTCATGGTAATAATTTAATTTTAGTAACCTCGAAGAAAATCAATTTAGCTTTCTGAGAATGGTGCATTCTATCTCGTTGCGACAAAATTGTAAATTGAATATCGACCGTGTATAGTGAATGTACTCAATGTTTATAAAGGTAGTTTGAGGTGTCGTGCCGTGTTGCCGGTAGTTAGCAACAATAGCGACGATGCAGTACTTTATCTTGGTGAATCGGGTTTTTCAGACAAACCTCGACATCTTACAACATGAAAACACATATTTACAACAAGATATTCGAATAGATCCATTAACTCCATGATCACCTCCATTCGGTAATTATTTTTTGTTTTCTCTTCTAGTTCTTCTCCTATGTTTTCCCAGGCGATGATTTGGAATCGAATTTTAAAAGCGTGACGTTGGCACTCGAAAAGTAGTAAACTATGGAACTATACGTTCTCGTTATTCTAACGATGAACAAGTGAAATTATAATTTCATACGCACGCACACCAATTCTTTCGAAATTTCATCTCGTATTATTTTTTTCCTATCCGCATGTGTATAAGTGAATGTATGCATATGTGTTTGAGTCGTGATGAACGATTTGTGGAACAGCAATCCTGTAGATAGGTTTACTCGTGACACGACTTCTCAGTGTCACCTCAACGACACGCTACAGCGATAAAATGTATAATATTGGCATATCGCCACCGGGGTAGCAACCATTTTTACCCCACATAAACCAATTGAAAATGAACACGATAATTTAATGGATCATTATTTCATCGACTCACCGTACAGATGGTTGGTGTTTGCCCGTGGATTCTACTCCGGTCACTCGGTGGCTCCGATGCTTTCGTCAAGTCAACTTGGTTCCTTGACGACGAGGAATATGATGTAGATGACCATCTATCAGAGTTATGACCCGAGTTGATGGGCGCCTCCGGTTGTATAAACCATGATTGTAGCTGCGATGAAAAATATGGACAGTTCATAGTATGATTGAAATGGGTTAGATTGTGTAAATATATTGACAAAAATGCATTCCACCAAGGTCGACGATACTGGAAGGAGAGATTCGGGAATGTCCAAAAAATATATAGACTCTGCTGTTCATCATATACATGAGTGTGACTATTAAAGCGCGATATAATGCGCGAATGTGGGTACAACATTTATATATTATTTGAATATGGTACGCGTATACAAGATGGATAGAAGGCTTGAGGCGTGTGTGGTCTCTGTGACCCATGATCTGTAGTCTTTATTCCCCTTGAAGAGATGTCATGTGGAGAAAAAATAGACTGAGAAAAGCCAAGAGTTCAATGTATACAACATTGCATGTATACAAATATATATACCGCGGCTAATGATGAATAAAGACCTTTTGATGCACAGCTATCATCTTTAGCCAACGCGGCCAGAGTCGATTTGAGTTATATAATCCCAGTGACATCAATCAGACATACGAGAGACTCTGCACTGAGTGCGCGTTTCAGCGCATATAGTCAACGATTCTATTCATTGTAGAGAAGATTATTGAGTCTCGATGGTATACATCATATGTGTCAACAGAACGTCATAAAGACACTGTAGTATAACTTGGCATAGAATAGAAGTTTGATTTGTGATTCCATCATTCACATACAGTTAGCCAGTGTGATTTTTTGTTAAGCTCAACGTCATGTGAATGTCAGGCCCTCCAACCTCGGGCCCCCAACATGCGGTGTGACAACACACATGAGAATTCTTTTTGTTTACTATTCGTTATATCGGAAGTATGAACGATAGCGAGAGTTGAATCAAGACAAACAAATAAATAAATGATTAATTACGAAATTATATAGCGAGAAAATAGTTACAAGAGTTATATTTTTCAACTGGCCATTCTCTGTCGCTATATCAAAGACAATGACGATAATGAATTGCACGCAACGAGCGTGACATTATATCCGTGTCTGGATTCGTTGCCGAGTCGCAAGTTGACGCGTGCGACACGCCACCGTGTTCCATTATACTACTCTATCTACATAACTATGTATACGTATTTGTTGTGAATAGATATAGTCGGGTGCCCACTCTCATGCTTCTTCATCGTTCTTTCGACGCCGTCAAATGTGACCGACAAAGCGATCACATATATATATATATATATTTACCGTGTAATAGCATATTTACAATAGAATGGAGACGGAGCGACTATAAGGTAAATGGCGTAGCCTTGTCTTTTCAACGTACATCCTTCAATGTTCCAACAAACAATTATACCCGAGTGTCATAAGCGCAAGATGTTTACATTGGTAGCGTATTTTTTACACTATATCGCTAACGTATACATTTTTTCCTTTGTCACGCTTATGTTGCGGTATAAACACTCTCTTTCGTGCGCCAACACATTGCACCTATCGATGTTTACAAAGTGGCGCATCACGCAATGAAAGCGTGAGACTACTGCGCCAAATACTCCATATAAAATTATATTGTTCCTTTGGCGACGTGCCATATTATTGGCCCAGTATCATTGTCCGCGATGTGTCAATGTGTACCGCTGAGGAACGCCCGTTTCCTCTTCGCCAGAGGATGTATCTTACCGCAATATTACGTAAAATTTTCAAGGCATTCTCTGCAATAATTTTATGCCATATTCTCTTTTTTTATTTGCTCCTTTTTACTTTCTTATTTGAATGTTATCGAATTATTGACTGAGGTGAGTCGAGTGTGAATGTAATTTCGAGCTAACATATATCGATGACATGCATTTCTTAATGAAAGAGAAACGATATTGCCAAGTTTGGTTTTTCGTGAGGAGCAACTAATCGGCATGATCTCAATGAGAGCACGAGAACGCGAAAAAATTTCAGAACAATTAGTGAAGTACTGTGAAAAAGAAGCACACAAAAGATTTTCGTAATGGATAAATGGGTTGACTCGCTGATCAACAATTGAATTCAATGTAATAAATTGACACTTTGCGATGAATCATTGATGTTTATTGAAAAAGCGAGATCTAGTGTTGAATCGTGTGGGAAATAAACAATAAAAAACCAATGCAACAAAGGAGATACAAAAGGGAATATTGGAGTTGGTTGCGAATTTTGGTGGGATTCTCGATATGATGGGCAAACTCGTTTAATTGGTAAAGCGAAACTGATGATGACTCATATTCTGTAATATCTGATTTTCCTGGGTGAGCCCAATGGACCGCACACGCGCATAATTTTTTTATCCTTATGGGGATGCATACACAGGTATGTATGCATGGCCGTATGTATGTAAAACGGATTAACCAGCCAGGCGTACTTTATTGAATAGAGTGGTAATCATGAAGATATAAATACACACATGGATAAAACAGGGAGTAGGGATGAACGCCTACAAACGTTATCGAGTAGGTATTGGGGCGTCGTGACGCCATTGTATAATGGCCCGGCGTTAACGAGCTGTCGTCAGCGATATTTCCCGCCCTATGACTGCTCGTTTGCGTCTTCCCTCTCGATATACTGTAACATATAAACATATATACATCGTCCTCCCCCGTTTATAGTTGGCCCGTGCCCATGTTCACCAACAGAACCTAAATAAATACATTCATCCATATATACAGCCGGTATATCAACCTCCAAATTTTTGTTCTGCGTGTATGAAAAAGTTTAATTAAATTCCCATCACCGCAGCGAAACACAAAATTAATAAATGAAATCCAAGAGTCAATAATCGATTGATTGAATAAACATAAATGAAGTTGCTGGAATTTTATTAAATTTTCTAACGGTATTGTGAGCGAATAAGGCCAAGTCAATTAAAACACCAAACGCGTCCTAATTAACTCCTCGATTACGTGGCTTCCCTGACAACTTACACAAGCAAACAAAGCGAGAGGCCGAGTGAAATGCGACGTGAGACCAAGACAAAATGTGCGTGACAAGGAAACGAGGAAATGCTCATCGACTCGCGCTCTCTCCTCGCAACTTTTTCTCTCCCTATCATTTACTCATCCCTTCTTCGAGGGTGGCTTTTCCTGGGTACACATTATAATTGCGCATATTAAAATGGCGTCGTGGGCTCGCAAGCAGTCATCCGGTATGAGCAAGGCGAGCAAGTTGAGCAAGAGACGAGATGTGAGAGAGATGAAGGAAAAGGTGAGGTGGGAGAGGGTAGAGAAAGCCCAGCCATCTTTAATCAATAATGGAGCATCACAGGGACCATGACAACAGATACCCTTTCCCAGGGTTTCTGTCTCACGAACCCTCGGGCAAGGGTTGTGCCGCCTTGCTTGTCCGCTATTCACGTTAGTTATACGAATGTATATAAGTTTACGCACACACACACTTAGTCTGCCTCAATATCCCTCGGAAACCCCCCATGGCAATCCCCTTTCACCTCTTTGCTCGCGTGCACACGATGCCCTCAAAAACGACCTTGCGCCCAGATCCCGTCGTCTCAAGTTACATCCGCGCACTATCATGGTTCGCCGTCCTCGTAATTCTATCGCTTTTCCCGCTATACTCTTCCTTTCTTCCTCCTCATTTCCACTTTCATTCCCCCTTCCTTCACCCGAGTGCTCATTTTTCGCAGAAAAGCATCATCTGTTCAATCCATCAAAAAACAAAAAAAAAATAGAAAATGAAAATGTAATATCTCTCGGAGTATTCATGAATTTTTTCTTATGTCTTTATTTTGTTGGAGAACGATTGGAAAGTCCGAAAAGACGAAGAGTGTTCACAATCAGGATCCATAAGAGCCGTCTATGTTGATTGTACGAATGTATCGCGCTTCAGACGATTCAATTGAAGAATAACCCCATGAATATTCCTTTTATAGCGCATACACATACACACACACTCATATTACATTTATATATACAAAGTTGTATATAGTCGCAAAAGGGGATTCACGCGTATACCTGAGCAGCTGAATATGCGAGTTGTAGAATCATGTTGAGCTGTATACGATAAGTGTTTGAGGATATGTAGAAAATTAATAGTGTCCGTGGGGTTGTTGAGGAACGTGCAGATATACAGAACATACTGGGCAAACTCTCAAGACAGCATTACCGTCGCTCGTTCTGCCATTGGAAGCGTGTAAAAGCATGATGCAAAGGCACATACACCACAGCATCGTCGGTCCTCTTCTCAAAGCTCATGTACCACCTTTTCATGCCTCTTTTTCTCCCTTTCATTCTTTCTCTCCTTCTCTCGTTCGCTCGTCTCTGTTCTCTCTCAATCTCTCACTCATTCCCGATCGCTCCTTCACCCGCTTCAATGTAGCTGGACACGCCGGGGGCGCAACAGCTTGATACATCGTTACACGCTGTTCCCACTGTATGAGCCTCTTTGCCATGCCGTTATGCATGTATTCCACTCTCAATTCATACATTCACATATGAACATCAAATATATAAATATATCGATATAATAAATACACCGGGACGCATTTCGCCTCAACTTTATCAGACTGATCCATTGAAATTATTTGCGAGTTTACTGACTCAATAGACAATAATAAATTCATTTGAGAAAAGCTATGAGTGTGGTATAACTGAACTAACTCAGCATTCTCGATCTATATTCGCAGTAGCTAGAAAAAATCAAACGATTCGGTATTAAATGGAGAATGCACGGACGCGCGCGGTCATATTCAAAGCGGGCAGAACGATGACACGAGAGCGTGGGGTAATGTACATGGAGAATATACGAGGCAGGTGATAGCGGCCGAGCGAGAATGTCTCTGGAGATGGTGTAGTGTGGGTTACATACACATAAGAGGCAAAGAAACATAATGCTCCGTCGACTTGGTCTCCCAGGGACATCGAAGACGCGGCGCTGTTCACTGCTTTATGGAGGCATCAATTACTTTAATATTCACGGTCGTAATGTTGCCGCAACGATACTTTGAGTGTAAAACAGTGATAGTAAGGGAGAAAGAAGGAGGGAGAGAGAGAGAATATGCAGAAGAGTGTGTGGGCGTGTGAGCGAGTGCGAAAGAGAGAAAATGGTGTGCGCTAGGGCGAGTCGATGGTTTGCTCTGTGTATGAAGCGCGCGTGCACACATGGATTAGTTGAGGTGTCAGCAATCGTAAAGCACCAGTTGTGTACAAAACGATTCAGTGAAACATACTTGAAGATATGGGAAAAAATGTGAGGAGGAGCCACTTGGATCTACGGTTGTTCTGTACTATGTATAACGTAATCGCGAATGCAGACATGCAGCGAGTTGAATTATAATATTTGTTGTACCACGAGCTCCTCAGCTCCTTAATAGCTGCCATAAAGAATCGACCTATGTTCACAACCAAGTCAGAATTGAACGCGTCTTTTTTTCGCAACTGTGCACTGTTTGAATTTATATATTGTCAAGATGTATGGCAGAGAGGTAGAAAAATGAACGTATTCATGTATGTTCAGAGTGAAACCGCAGGATGTATTCATGGACGTGATGAAATATTAGTCTATATAGTGCACAAGGAATATGAGGAAGCGCTCGTTGATGACAGCGATGAGTAACGTGCGTCACGCTATATACTTATACTTGAAAAAAAGTAAACTACCGAATACCTGAGTGCGGGAATAATTAGTGTGTGGCAATGGTGAATGTTTGTGGTTTTGTTGCGCACGTGCCAGATATTTTCGGTTACTTTTATTTCATGTAGCTTTCATATAAGACCACATTTTTCGCATTATATATCTTTCTTCTCTAAAGACATCATTAAGGATTGAAATTTCCCATGTTGTTGGACATAGAATTAAGGGATAGTCCATACTCTATCGATGAAACGTAAAGATACAAAGCAAATACACAATAGTATATCTTCATGCACATGGACATCACGAGAAAACGCAAACCACAACCGCCAAAAGTGTGCTAACCGGCACAGCTAATTTATAAACATAATATTTACCTATAATTGAGTAGTGTAATAAAGAATGAATAAATTCAATGTGCATATGTGTGGATATAATGAACACGAATACGTATCAATGTATATTGAATCGTAAACAGCTAACGAGTGTGCTGTAAATATGACTAATTTACACGAAGCCGTCGCGAATGAGGATTTGTCCGGGAACCAAGTACGATCGTCGCATTTATCATTCATTATCCTCTGTCATCATTATTCATGCAAGTGTAATTTTCTCGTCGATGCAATCTGTAACGTTTTCGCGTATATGGACATATTATGACACGTTGCACTATAGCAAACACAATACGTACATACATGTGCTACACACATTCATATTTATACTGGTGGTAAACGTGCATTTATATACATAGGTAAACATCGGTTTCATCCACAATTTATCGTTTACGCAAACTCTTTTCCTATTTTAGAGCACGTGGAGGATTCGCATCGTACGTGATGAATGTGGTTATGGTTGTTCGTGGCCTACTATTGATAATTCGTCAAAGTGAATATGCAAATTATTCTTCTTGCTATGTCAATGATTCATTTTCTCCAACTTGCATGTTGCGTGATATCTCGATATTTGTTCCGCAAATAAATGAATTTTTGATGAAGCTGTGGAAGTTGCGTTCCGAAAGAGTGCATAAAATCTAAATGTGACACTAATTTCTTTCATACCATCAATTAAATGTTCATACATCGACACCATGATACGTTCACTTCCTCTACAATTCGTCATCGTTGTTATCTCACAGAATAGAATATAAACTGCTGTTTTTTCTCAATCTAAGTGAAGACGAAAAGTAGCGATTAGTCGGGGCAATATAGCGTAGCTGTCGTGGTGGTAGCAACACTCGTCACATTGCGCTTGTGATCGGTTTGCTGGGGCGACAACGAATCGCTTTGAGGGGAGCCACTCGCGCCCTCTCGAGACGCCATGTGTTGCCCCTATTGGACGTTTCTCAGGTAGAAAAACGTTCACCGATGTGTTCGTCGATGCGTTCGTGTAAATATATATAATATATATAGAGGGTATATATGGACACGCATCTGGCGAACGGCTCAAACTGATGCCGGGGGCGTGCAAACGTCCTCCCTTCATATTAAAATGGATTCGCTCCATGTTTCACTCACTCTCCCTCTTTCTCTCTCTCACTCTCTTTGAAAAAGGAAGAAAAAAATGAATGTCTGTACCTTTTTTTTCCTATTTTCATTGTCGACGTAGAGGAGATATTTCACGGATATTTTGTGACCATTTGTAATGAAATACAACAGAAATGATCGCTCTATAGTGGATTCAAATAACGATTGATAATGTTCGAATTAATTAACATGGATGCCACATTGATACTGCCATGCATTCATATTTGCAGATGAATCACGGAGGTGACTTCACATAATATCGTGCGCAAAATCTATGGATTGGCTTCAATACGTTAACTGACAATCCACAGCCATGCTGGAGTTCTATTCCGTGAGATGAGTTGCTTTGCGGTGAAGAACATCGAGCATAATATCTTAAGGAAATATGATGGACGCTGGCTTAACGAGGAATAATAACCTGCGTATAGATCTTCACAACGACTCGCGGGTCATTGACATGCCACACAATGGCAATTATATATAAATATATACTCACATTCTTGTAGATAAACGGAGACACCATACCCGCGCGATGGAACATTAATCAGGCGGTCGAGGTGTGTGACAAAGAGAGAAACAGAGAGTAAGTGATTTCATCGAGATGAAATGAATCATCCTCTCATGCTGTTTCGCCTTCGTCCAAATTGGATGGGATACCTCTAACTTATCCCTACATCACAGATACAACGTAAAATTTATGGTCTCATTGGTGAGAATTGGCGCAAAAAACAACGAATTCATGCGATAATACTTATATGTATATGAGGATATATTCGTTTTGGTTCGTGGGTGCATCACACAGAAGCACCGGAATTGTGCGGCTGCACGCGGGCCGCGCGGCTTCGCGGCTCCGCGATTCAATGGCCTTATTCGTCGTTGCGGCCGTTTGATATATTCTCGAACGCGCTACATATATATTCTCTTCTATACACCTCCTCGCAGCGTTATCTTGACATACAGGTGCGTACTTACGACACTAAATAAATTATCTGCACTGGACGTGATGATGTAAAATGTAAAGGGTGGCGATTATATGGCACTCAAGAGTACTATAAAACTAGAAGACTCTATGCATACACGTGTGCATGTTTGGTTTTATATGTCGGTGTAATGATGGTTTACAAAAGCGAATCATAGAATATACGCGAAACGCGTCTATTCTCGATGGCAGCATTTCCGCACAAGGAGGACGCGATTTCACCGTAAAACTGTTTCCAAGAATAAATAACGCGCGCGAGCAATCGTTCGGCTGCATATAACGACGTAACGGTCCGGTTCGACGGGCGCGTTCCCATGCGGTGAGTACGATAGACTCAGAGCAATATTGCTATGAGCTCATGTATATACTACGAAAAGAACAAAAATATTATATGCATTTATGCATGATATGATGATAGCGACGAGGAACATTCTGAATTCCAAAATATGTAACGTCACAGACACTTTGGTCCATGCGTATGCATTAGAGCATCGAACACGCGTTACACAGTGGTGTTCTGAAAAAAGTTCGCAGTGCAAGAGGATGTGAAAAACGGCGAGTTGAAGAAGATGAAGAGCACTACCACAGTACAGAAGTGTAAAATCTGCACACAGGTGCATGCAATTTTACGGAGAAGAATTTCCATTGTCGTTATTCGACTTCACTGAATTCACAACAAAGAAATAACATGCTCTCGCATGTGACAGGACAAGAAAAGTTCTCGCGAACAGTGCAAAAGAAACGTATGGCAAAGAGTAAAATGAAGCGGGAGAATGAAAGTGAGAGGAAGACTGTGAAGGTGAAACACAACAACAGAGATGCATCGAAGAGACGTTTGTCTGTTCTTTGGCTCGCAGTTCGATATTTTTCATGTGCAGGATGTTCATTGTATATGAATTTGCGTAAGAACTTTGTGTATCACACTACTCCGAACTTGCATGAAAATTTTCAAAACTTTTCGCTGACTCGCCTGATATTTTTGCTGTTGTTGCTGCTGCGCCTGTTGTCGCTGTTGTTGTTGCTGGTGTTGCTGTTGCAATTGCTGTTGCTGTTGTTGTTGTCGCTGCTGTTGTTGATTGAAATACGCCAACTCTAGAGAAGTACGGTGAGCTGAGAAATAACCACTAGACACATTTTCCGACAATTGTCCAGAATTAAATGCATGTCGATTATGATGATGTGGTGGATAATCGCGCGGTGGAAATCCTCCCCCAAAATCTTTAGTTGTATTTGCAATTGCATGATGGCGATTACGATGCAGCGACGAGTGCCCTGCACTATCATGCGAAGATTGACTTTGATGTCTACCCTCACGACGATGTTTTTCGCGATCATGTGAGCGATGAGATTGATTGAGGAAACCAGAGGGTATTGGAGTAGTGGCAGTGGAAGTGGATGAGGTTGATGGAGGGTAAAAGTAAGAAAATCCAAGAGCATTGGATGGTGCTGGACCGACGGCTCGATACGTTGAATGCTGCATTGTTGTGAGATATTGTCCCGAGTTTCGGCTAAAATCTACCGTTTCCCCAACGTCATTTTCACGACCCGTATTCTTCTCCAAATACGAAAAACCTTCGTTTTTATTATCAAGAATGCGATCACATGAATGTTTCTGCTGACTTTCAATATCAGACTCTGTTTCCACATTACCAACATTTTTATCTGGAAATTCTTGTTTTATTTTCACCATCTCTATAGATGGCGATTCCTGTTTTATGTCAATTACTTTTTTAGATTCTGTGGGATGATTCGAATGCAGGTCTGAGTCATTCGGTCTACAATGAAGACCGAGGCTCGCCTGCTGCATCTTTTGTCGATTCAAATTGTTGATTAATATTTATTCGTCAATGACAGTAATGAAAAATTTCATGATTTATCGGAGTGTAAAATGATAGGCCATAAAAATGGTTAGTTCTATCATATTGGCACAATAGTTGTGATTCAATTGGTCTCAAGATCGGTGTAAATGTCCCGAGCGATTTTCTGCATTCGTCACATAAGTTATGTCGTCGTATTCGTCACGTCCGTCATGTTTGTCACGATCGTCGCATTCACCGTATGACGCTTGGCAATCCCGAAGTGAAGCGATCACTGGGCTTCGGTCGTTTTCGGTGTGTACTTCAGAGTGGGGACTAGGGGAAGATACGAGAAAGAGACGAAAATATAGTGGCAAGGGAAGTGCATGAGGTAGGGATAAGAGGTAAAGGCGGCGTGACAGTTTCCGTGTCACGTGTCCTCTTCGTTGAGGCCCCGCCTACGACTCGCTGTGATTTTTCCCGTTGTGGAATCGTCCTCGTCACGCGAACATTCTTCAGTCATTCGTGTCGGTATTCACAATCGTTGCATGCACATATATCCAGATTCGTGATAATTTAGTGAGTACACACGTGACTTCTTGCCAAACACCACACACAAATGTCCTCAGATCCATGCACTTCATCACATAAAAAATAATATTGTTCCATTTCAATTGAACATTGATGGCACACAACACTGATTTATTTGTTAACGCGTTATTCCGCTCGAGTTATCGATATGATAGAAAAAATAATGACGGAAACTGATGTATAAACTGAGAAGATTATTACTACGTGGCTGAATGAAGAGAAAATGATAAAAATGACAGATAATAATTATACATGTTTATGTAGAGAACGTAGAGAATGAGATTCACGTCTCAACGACCGTTCCCTCGAGCGCACTAAAAGCGATTCTTCTGTCCTGTACTCGTAAGCCACAAGTCGATTCGTGCGTTTTCGTAATTAATCGTGAATAACCGCGCGCTCAGCTATACAAGTTGAACACACTGCGAAGAGTGGCAACATAGTCTTTGTAAATTGCAACTCATTCACTTCTTGTTCATGCGTTATTAAACGCCTACGCGTCATGATAACACGTCATGTGTCAAATTTTCGCTGCAGGTCAATGAAATTCCGCGAGCAATACAAAATGAAAGAGAAAATAGATGTAAACATGTTGATTCGCGAATGAACACAGCGTACACCGCATGAATACAGCAAAGGCAGAGTTGAGCTCGATCGCGTACGAGTTTCGCTCCACGCAGCGAGATGAAACACTCGGCAGTGGTTGCGCGCGGCTACCACCGGCGCCGAATCTATACGAACTCACCCGATCCCATCCGACACTGAACATCAGTGTGGTATATGTTTATGCGTGCGATTCATTTCCAACTTTATGTATGTATATGCATGTGATGCACATCCACAAATGTGATCTTTCACCGCCATCCTTGCGGAGCCACTTCACGGGGTTCACCTTTTGTTATGTCCTTCACTACACTGTACCTCCATATACACACACCTATCACATCACACTGATGGAAGCTGCACAAATATGTACATTTACTGTATGTATCGCTTGAGAAAGCCGTGTGAAGCAGTCTATATTATAGTATATACGCATGTGCAGACAAACACAAGTAAAATGGATTTTGTTAACTGACTAAAATCTAGTGATCCTTCATCTTTTTCCCCTTTTTCCTCCTTTTTCTCTCTTTTCTTCCACCTTTTTCTTTTCTCTCCCCTTTTTTCCCTATTTTTTCCATTATATCCTTTCAATATTTTCTTGGACGTGTTGGTGCGTCAAGTCGATATATGGTCTAGAGAGATATGGCAGCTCGAGTTGATTGGCGCACTATGCGTATATGTGTATCCGCGATGTATACGTGTGAGTAGGGTGCAACGTCAATGCAATGACTGGTACGAAGAATTGAATTTCCAACGTTATCGTTATCTCTCGCCCTCAAATTGTTGCAACACGTCATTTCATATAGAACGCGACAGCACCATCATTCCGATCTTTTGCCACAACTTTATTGACTTGTTGATATTTGTATGCACAATTGTACATGATTAGATTTTATGGCAAAAGTATATTCATGAATTCTTACAAGCCGCGCATTTCATCGAGTGACTCTGTATATAACAGGACACTTCATCATGTGAATGGTATTTTTAGTCCTTGGGTTCATGTATCGTGTCAGTCGATTGGATAAATGAAAGATTCATCAATGAAAAATCTCCATTATCAATGAATCACACAGTTTACCAAATGACAGATAATATTAAAATTTCATTTTGATTGTGGCAATTGGATTAATTGTCTATAAGTGATGCGAAATGGATAATTAATTATGTTGGCGAACGTCTCGCGAGGGTAGTCCGCGAAAATGGGCGTGCGACGCTTTTGTATCTGGGGACACCCATGACCAATGAAACATCGTAGAAGGCGTGGAGGCGTTGTGGACAACAACGGCGACACGCCGAGGCAGATGATTCCCCGTCGACGGCATATCTCGTTGTCCGCGAGGCCCCACTGTCGCGCACCTCGAGTACTTCGTCCCCGCGAGTGGGAGCGCGCAAATAGGAGAATGAGGGGAAGTTGTGTGTGTGGTGGGGAATTGGCGACACGCCCAGAGCACCGTGAGTGGGGAGGGAGGAGAGCTAAATGGCAAGAAAGAGAAAGATAGGAAGAATTCACATGTATATGGATGTAAATATGAAGGGGGAAGGCAGCATAGCTGGCATGTGGTATCGTAGATGACGTCGCGTTCGTGCTTCATGTGACGCACTCTCATAGTCAAACTATACACATATAATATTCTCGTATTGTAGCGCGTCTTCGCCTTTCCACCGCTCTCGCATCATAATCCCCTTGAGGAGGAATTGTCTGTGTGTATAGTTGTTGAGCAATGTTGCGGCAGTTGTACACAAAAGCGTATAAGACTGAAGAGGAGAAGTATGAGCTCTAATTTTCTCACGGGCATCTTTAAGAATCAAATTAAATCGTGGTGCACGATTTTAAACAAAAGATATCCACTCGTTTTGTTTAATTATATAATGTTGTATAGTCATATTGTATGTTGTCTGCAACGCAAATGAAACATTATTTCTCCTTAATCTGCATATTCTGCTGATATCATCTGTCACACGATAACTTCTACGTCCATGCTTGACATCCATCATTCCTCAGTCGTTTGTGCTCCTACTTCCTACTTGCATTTTCCTCCCATCCGCATATTTTCGGGCAAAGAAAAAATCCATCGTCGCTGTCGAGGCAAGAGGACTTTTTGCCCCATGTATATATAGATAGTACATCAATAGCACCAGTTTAATTGCGGATTTCTGGATTTATCTACTGTCACTTTATCCCCTTCCCGCATACGGCAGCACCCAAGTCCTCCAAGTTCGAGGATTAGACGCTTTATCACCGCTCACTCACGTACCAGCCTTAATCTTCGTCTTTCGGACAATTCAATTGTACGAACATGAACGACAGAGAGAAATCTCTGAAACTCATGATGTCCTCGCGCGTACAATACTCGAAACGATGGATCCCAAGATTTTCTATTGATTTCATACCACTCAATCTCGAATATCCTGTAATTTGTCCCGAAACGGAGAAAAATCCTCATCGATTGTATTTAGAGTGTTACTATTTGGAGAAATTAAAGTCCGTGAGTAGGTAGAGCACGCGACAACTGTTTGGTTCTTGACCATAAATCTGATGGACTCAATTGAGCTACATGATACCAATGTGTACATATCAATGTGAATTGATGAATAATAGGAAATTTTTGTGAGTTCTCATCGGCCTTCATTTCGACACTTGACATTAAAAGTCATGGGAATTTTCATGCAAGTACGTCACCGTCATGTCAACTTGACGGATCGGCGTGCGCACTCAGGAAATTAGGCAATTTCCTGACTGTGCCTGCTCGTGTCTGCATTTAATAGTGCAAACCCCACCGGTTTTACTTACAGTTTGAAGAGAAAGAGAAAAGTAGACACATATATACATACGCTGTCGACGGCAATGGTGGTATTGCACCTTGCTGAAGTTCTGTACGTGTATGTGTGACGTCGCCGTCTGTCGTGGCCCGTCCAGAGGGTGGAAATGCGTGAGACGATGTGGACGGTAATGCTGAAACGGAAATGTACAGTAGGTATAGTGGCCGTTTCACATAGCGATCGATCGAGGTGAAACTCAAATACAAATCTCAATCTTCCATATGAGCGTACAATTCACTATTCTGCTGCTTCGTATTTATTTTCCCTCACAACTACGTTATCATTCCACTGCTAGACATTCGAAAATTCTCGAAACGCAGATAAAATAGACGGATCATTTTTCGAGACTAAACATGCGTACTTTCTCCTATTCCAATAAATATCTATGTTAATCAATGTCATGAATTGTTTTGTCATGGTGGTTGTAGAGGAAAAAAATAGTTGAGAGTGCACACTGTGAGGATTGATTCTATGGCCTCATACGTTTGCGTAGCGCGTACGAATTGTCGAATTGACCACTCATCAAAGCGAATGAATGATGATCGTGAATGCCATCGAACTGCAGTTCGAACAATGTATGGTTAGGCAAATTACCAGACACCCCTAAGCGCACATTTACGCATATATTCATGTAGTCATTGCGTTGACGAGCGCCAATATACATACACTGAAAGGATGCGAGTGAATGACGAAGAGGGCAAGCGGTCGTTATAGAGAACGCAATGGCGCTATCGAGGATATAATGAAGAGAAGAGTTTCGGATGTTGCACACGACTGCTGAATACCAAACATCATAACAGCTGAATTGAGTATGCATGTTACGTTATTAGTGCAGCCAATATCTATATATTGAGCAACCGTTGCACACTAAACTCCGGTCCATTCAAGTATCCTCAACGTATTCTGGTAAATCTCTATGATGGCACCAAGTACCAGTCGCATATGTACATCCAGCTTATGAATTATCAAAGCCTAATTTTTCTGTGCTGATAACAATTTCTTAACCACAATAACATTGTCCCCAAACATGACAAATTGAAATAAAATACGAATAATAAAATGATAATGATTTTTTTATCAATATCTTATGTGTCTAATAAAAATGTTAATTGCTCCGCTCGTTAGTTAAGGCCCCCCGCATGGTCCGCTAGAAGTTTGACCCGGGGTCGCCTCGCGGGGAGTCGCGTTGGGTATATTTGCCTTTGGCTCTTCCATTATTATTATTATTATTATTTTTCATGTTTTTTCCATTGGTCTGCTGTCTTTCACCCTTTCTTTCTCACTCGTCTGATCTTTACTCTTCACGATATGTGTATACAGGTATACATATGTTTATGTGCGCGTGTATATTATTCCCTCTTCGATTATTTATCGCTGCGCGTGAGGCCGCAGTGCGTTCCTCCTTCCTTCTCGTTTCTCATCTAATAATATATATATCTGTATTGCATATACGCCTAAAGACATATAAATATATATATA
>JABMBR010004770.1:0-18238 GCA_018881525.1 Meteorus sp. PSUC_FEM 10030008
CTTTCCCAGAAAATTAGATTTTCACATTGAAATAAATAAAATTGTATGACAACCCATTGAATCCATTCTCAATCATATGCATTCATATGGAAATGTATACATCAAGTCACTGAACCTAGCGCGACGGTTCGAGGCGTTGACCAGGCGATAACATGTCTCCAAAAGCACCAGAGTATAATAGAAAACGTATTCGAAACCGGAATCCTGGAAAATATTTTGGAAAGGAGCAAAATACACACACAAATTTACCAACTATATTGATTCAAGTATATACATACCGAACCAATTGGATTTTCCTTGCACATTTGAACTAACTCTTATGACAGCTCTTGCGTATCGGAAAATCACGAATGGTAGTCGAATGAACAAATAAGAACAAACAACTCGAAAATCAGGTTGGAATAAAATTGGATATTCATCGCGTACGAATGCGCACGAGTATCAATACCGAATTACTTCAAACCACACGTAGAAATGATGAAGAAAAAAAGGGCAAATGACAATCCAAATAAGGCACACCGATAGAAATCGAAAATTGTTTGGGACCGTCCCCATGCCGGATGAAACCAGTTGTCAATGGGGTGTTCTTCTCCCCATCGACCTTCTTGGAGCCAACGAATCCCCATAAAATCAAAATCCTCAACGTCACAGTCGGTGGATCTAACCAAGTTCGCTTGGAACTGACCATTGTTACGCCGTTGATGAGTTCGTTCATCTCGACGTTCGGCCATCAACCAGATAGGCACATGGCCTTCCAATTTACACTTCGGTAGGTAAGGCTATATAAAGAAAAAAAAAGAGGAAGAGAGACATTAGAAAAAAAAACAATGATAAAAAAAAAGAATAGAAAGTAACAACAGAAATACTTACACGACGGAAATATAACAACGAAATAACCACCCGTTGTAAATGATTGGAAAAGTCGACAAGGTGAACTACTTTACAGTCACATATTAGATCAACAGCAGTTGTGCACTCAAACTCATCGTAGAGTCTCCAGGCGATCGCTATCAATAGCTTGGCCCCATGCAAGCAATATGTAAAAGACGGAAGCTGGAAGTGATAAATGATTAAATAACGCTGTCAAATTTAACCACTCAGTTAAATAACTTTATCAGCCATAATACTTACCGAAAATTTCCACATTGATTCATGCATTTTGCTAATGACACTCTGATACACCCTTTTTTTAACACTGGAAGTAATATTTTTGTATATCTTTCACTTATTATATTCCTTTATTCTTCTCGATTGCACCGGCACTTTACTCTTCAATAGCTCGCGTTTGAATGAAACAACGAAGGGCGCATCGAGAAGCTGAGCTTGATACGCACACATAAAAAATTCACTAATACGCACTCATCATTGATAACAAGCACACGACACAAATTATATGGATTACAAAGAGAAAATTCATAGAACTAATAGGCGACGAATCAAAATTATCAATTATAGAAACACCGGGAAAACATTCATTGGAAACCAATTGAGAAGCGAAGAACAATTTGAAACATGAAAATAGAATAGAAAACGGAGAAAATCCACCTAAAATCATGAGAACGAAATCATAATCGACAAAATCTGAATTCATGTAGAGGGTGATATTATGGAGACGCCAATGCAACAAAGTAGCAAGATGAGTGCATGGTTATTACTATCATTATTATCATTAATTAATCTTCAAATCATGAATAATCATTATCATTGGAAAATCTATATCGTTATTTGAAATTATGCCATTCATAATTATTATCACTATTGTTCAATCTTTAAAATTTAATATTCTACCAACGACAATTTTAATATGGAGATATCAATATTGTAAATTCATATACATTATCAACAAACTATATAATCATTATACTTCAATGCATTTGATAAAAAAAAGAAAAGTTCATTAATCGTATTATTATAAATAATCAAAGAAATAAGCATCGACGATTCATATTCTGGTTTGCAACATTCATGAGAATCGCAAAATTCGAATCATGTTTGAGCGGGACGCTCAAATTCAATTAACGGGGGAAGTGTTAGGTCTTCTGTTTATTCATCGAGTGACCGCGCTCAATCAAACGCGCTGCATGCATGAATCTCAGAGTAGCTGCGCGCTCTCACTCATCAATCATGCCAATTAATCACTTCTTCCTCATGACGGCCGCGCTGGTCAAGCGCGCTGTTCACGCATATTTATGGAAGTGATAGGGTTCTACTTTACCATATAAACAATCAAAGCAAACTAATTTAATTGAATTTATTGAAAATAATGATGTGTTAATGAAATACTATTAGATTACAAATTTGGGATTCAAGCGTGTTGGAAAGTATGCGGGAGCGCAAGACGTGTGGTGCGCTTTCCTTGATGGTTGGACTAGAAGAGAGCTCTACTCTGCGCGTGGTCGGAGTATTTGCTTCCTGCGGTGGCGCTGCGCTTCGCTCACCCGATCGTCACGCCGCGAGGTAGAAGGTGGAACCAGTAGGCTGGACTCTGATGAAGGCTCATTTGGGTTGGCATTAGTGGTTGTCGCTTGCTGTCGCGGAGTCCCCACATATTAATGATGGCCGTACACTCAAGACGCACGACCAATCAGCATCATCAAATACATAAACCAATGCGCTCATGTTGCCAGACTAAATATGAATCTCGCAACCCTAGTGGACCCAGTTAACGCCATGTATGTGTCGAGTTTCATTTCTTGTCACAGAATTGACGGAAAAGTGATAATGAATTGACGTAGAATTTGACGATAACTTTTGCGAAAATTAAACGCGTTGTTGATGGTTAACTTGCCGTTGACGTTTTGAACTCAACGGACGAATAACTATCATAATGTGTCGATATTTATGAACTTATCGGAAAGTTGATGCATTATCTTTGTGTAAGAATTCGAAATTTTACACAGAAATAACAGCGATTATTTTGTGTCGATTGTCATTGAATCGACGAAAATTCAACGCGTTGACTTCGCCTTCAAATTTGAGACTTGACAGGAGATTGACGGCCAGTATGTGTGGACTTTCATGAACACGACGGAGATTTGACGCTAAAACGTTGAGCTGACGCCAAGTTTGTGTCAACAATATAAATGTTAACATATTTCACATGCGTCAACTTTGCATCAGTCCCCTTCGACACGACATCAAAATCATAGTCAATTAGCCGCTCACAAATGGAATGATGACGTCTCCTTCACGCGTTAATTTTCCGTCCAGTTTCAGGGAAGTCAACGCGAAATATATGCGTAATGTCATCCATGCGTCAAGTACTGAATAAGCGACGCACGATGTGCGTTCGCCTACCGTCGATATTTTGCATAAGTTGGCGTCAACTAAGCGTTGGACATGCGTTAACTGGGTCCGCTAGGGAACGCAAATATCATATAAGCCAGACTCGCTATGAACACAACAATTAAACTGATACTTATTGAACATTTATCAGCACATTCATGTCGATTCCGAGTATTGCATTTACAAAATGCAACTATTAAATATAATATTACGTTAACCATCCGCTATTTCTAAGGAAATATCAAGAAACTGCAATAATTGTGGAATTTATCTTTGTTCAATGCAGAAGTCATCAAAATCGCAATACTCATGTTTAGATTCACAAAGAAATATTATCCTTTTCAAGACTTCAAACTGGGAATTGTTGATGAGTCCAAATGTAAAACGATAGAAATGCATCAGCATTTTGATGCATCCCACCTTCACATCCAAATGACCAATTGTAACATCTTGCGTCATCCATCAACGAATCCAGTGAATTTTGATAAGAGATTCACCAATGAGAAACAGTCCGCACGGTTTTCAACTATGATATCCTATCGAACTGTTGCGCAATAACCTCCCTTATAAATACACTGGTCACAAAAATTAAAGGATATAAAGAAAAGTCGAAATTTTCAGGTGATATTCAAAAATCTGTAACTCAGTGAGAAATGGTCGCAAAAAAAAAATGCAAATTAAAGATGTAAGTGTCTAGTTTGAGAATATTCCGATTCAAAAATTTTAGATCCAATAGTTTCTGAGTTATCATAGAAAAGCCAGCGAAAAAAATTTTTGCCAAATTTTGGCATGTTTCAAAAAACGTCTATGGACTTCAATAAATTTTTTTTTGGAATTCCAATGCGAAACTTCTTTGGAGAATTTGATCCCCTTTAATTTGAGGAGTTCAAGAGCTCTCTACGACCATTTGTTTCTGAGTAATCATCGATCGAAGCAAAAAAGTCTTTTTTCACTTCAAAAATTAATTTTCCAGGATTCAATAGTCGTAGAGAAAATTTAGAAACAGTTTTGTAAACTTCAAAACATACTCTATATGGGATAATTATTGATTCTCGAACAAAATATTTTTTTCAGAGTGATAATTCAATTTTAAAAAGACGTCAAAAATGGCATATTCAAGGATATAAGGATAATTTGCCATTTCTCTACATATAATGGGTGAACTGAAAATCTAGACTGTAACTCTTCAACCTTAAGATATTCCAAAATAGCTGTCAAAATTTCAGAATGCTGCGATTACTCCTTCCTACTGTTTGAGATGCTTCAATTCATCACTCCTACCAAAAATCAGAATCATGAGAAATTAATGTTTTTTCGAGTTAAAAATTTTTTTTTCAACAACAATCAGGATTTTCTTCGTGAAAAATATAAGTTATTGAAAAAAAAATGTTTCTCAAAAAAATTCATTTTTTAATTTTTTACCATGACCACAATGCTCTATGATTGGAGAAAAAATTAATTTGAGTTCGATCTGACCATTGTAACCGCCTTTTGTTTCGTGACAGGTAAATGTCGCCGGGGCATATCGAAAAAAATTTTCGGTCAAGAATGCTTTTCAAAAAAATATGCGAATCAATAAAAAATCCCGCAGAAATTCGACGTCTGTAGAATAAAATACAGCTATGCAATAGGGGGTATATCAATTTTTTTTAATGAACTCTTCATGTCATTGAACGAAAAGGCGGTTACAATGGTTGGATCGAACTCAAATTTATTCTTTCTTCAATTATGGAGCATTGTGGTCATGGTGAAAAATTGGAAAAAAAATTTTTTTTTGGAAAATCAATAATTATCCCATATAGAGTATGTTCTGAAGTTTACAAAACAGTTTCTAAATTTTTTCTACGACCATTAAATCCTGGAAAATTAATTTTTGAAGTGAAAAAAGACTTTTTTGGTCCGATCGATGATTACTCAGAAACAAATGGTCGTAGAGAGCCTTTTAAACTACTTAAATTAAAGGGAATCAAATTCTCCAGAAAAGTTTCGCATTGGAATTCCAAAAAAAATTTATTGAAGTCCATAGACACTTTTTGAAACATGCCGAAATTTGGCAAAAATTTTTTTTGCTGGCATTTCTATGATAACTCGGAAACGATTGGATCTGAAATCTTTAAATCGAAATATTCTCCAACTAGACACTTACAGCTTTAATTTGCATCTTTTTTTGCACGACCATTTTTCACTGAGTTACAGATTTTTAAATATCACCTGAAAATTTGGAATTTTTTTTATATCCCTTAATTTTTGTGACTAGTGTATGACTTCTTTCACTTCAATCTTTGCCTTCATTATCGAGTCAGTAGTTAGACAATCATTGCCTCCATATTCAGTCTTTTGACGCGATTATATCTTTCGTTACCGGATTTGCAAACTGTCAATCAAAAGTGTTCAAGTTTATAACGAGTTTTATAAATCGTTCATACGACATCAGAATTTTTAGATGTCTTCAGTGTAATCAATTGTTACGAAATTGATTCACCAATTGTGCGAATAAACAATCAATTTATTCTACGTGAACAATCTATAAAAACGACGAACCTATCCTTCCAACACCACAGCCGAGGATCTCGGCAGCGAGCAACGATCCTTCTACCAATTTTGGACTTCATTCAAAATCAATCGATCAAAATAACTGTAACAACAAAAAGACACTATAGATCCAACTCTCATCGACACTCAATCAAAGAATCAAGTGAAATCATTATTAATTATTGAATCAAATCAATCATCTATCTACTCCCAGTGTTCAATTCGTCAATTCAAATTTCGCGCAACGAATTCGCATCGAAATAACGTTCTGGACGTAACAATATATTCAGTTTAATTCCACCGTTTCATTGCTTGTATAGCAATTCAGTAGTCTACAGTCCATTTGGGTTTCATTCTCATATTTCTTGCGAACAACACTACTGGTCCATGTTGATGTCACTATGCTTAAATATCAAAAGATGTGAATAGAGCTGCCGCATTATTCAATCAAGAGCGGAATGCGAAGACAGTAATCACTGACTACTAATCAGTGTGATTCAATGATGTGCTCATCTAGATATGTGATATAATATTATTCATACCAGAAAACACTTTCTAAACAATAAAATTAGTTTTAAATGGAAGTTATATTATGAATGGATACTACTACAGTCCGGGATGCATACGGAATTCGTATATTATTTAGAACCTGAGACATGAGGATCGATAATTTATTAGTCGATATGCCCGATTGGAAGTATACATACTTGAGTCGAGTCAGAGTTCAGTGGATCCTAATGCTCGATGAGACATCTGCATAAAAACGCCTACCATTCAAACGAATATAACCGGAATCGGTGAAATAAAACGTTCGGAGATACTTAATTTTCATCAATCCCCTTTATGCATAAACTATTCAAATCCCAATCAAAGTATAAACGTTGATCGTAGGAAGGTGGAGTTCTAGGGTTATATGCATTATTCAATGCCAAATCATAAAAACTATGGAACCAAGGATTTTGTCTGAAAAATGAAGCGAAAAAATTTGGGGGTATGAAAAGTAGATAACAAGCGATTCTCAAACCTATAGAATATTCATAGGAAATTTTATTGAAATCGATTGAGCCGTTTCAGAGGAGCACGGTAACAAAGAACTGTAACATGCGAACTTCATATTTTAGATATATATTTCAGATTTGCCATGAGCTCAGGGAAATTTCAATCGAGATAGAGTGAAAAACATTTGTAAAAAAGACGATGATGATCAGTTATCGACTGGGGATGAATAATGGTTGAATTATAGAATGGCTATCGAAAAATAGGGGTGGTGATGGAAGGGTAAAAATTCAGATTTGTATGTATTCTTAATGCTGAATCATAAAAAAAATAAAACCGAAGATCTTGTCGACAAATTGAAAATAAAATTTCAAGGGTGGACAACCCTTATCACTTAGGGAAATGAAAAATAGATGTTGGCCGATTCTCATACCTACTGAATGCGCTCACGAAATTTCATGAGAATCGGTCAAGCAGTTTCGGAGGAGTACGGTAACTCACATCGTGACACGGGAATTTTATATATCAGATTATTTGAACGGGTAACAAAGAGTCCTTCTTCCAACTGACTCAAGTTCTCAGAGTCATAAAATTCAACATGTCCAGGCTCACTTAGACATCTCGGTGCACATGTGCAGAAGAAGATTTTCCAAAATATCATAAAAACAAGGAGGAATACCACTTCCCATACAGAGAACATTTAACCAAAGAAATATTTCAAACTAAAATTTATTTCTGAATCAGAGAGTTCAACACACTTCGATGTTTGTCATATTTCATATCGCATATATGTTTGTTATAAATAGCATAGACAAGGTCAAACGAGCCAACGCTCCACGACGATAGCCGCATGCTACACACACGCCCTAGTGATAACCTTGGATGACCAAGTCGGGTATTCTCGACTCGTATAATTCAATGTGCAGTACTATATGAATCTGTTTATATACTAACTGACCCAGCGGACTCCGTTCCGCCCGAAAATTGATACACTAGAACTTTGATCTTTTTCCGCTCGACCATCTTTAGGAGTATCGAGGATCTACTGCATAGATCAACTCTAGATTCTCTTTTTTTATCTCATCAATACTTATGTACCGCAATCATTTCATATACATGCATTAATACAGGCGTTTCCCACAAAATCTTCCCTCCACTATCTTTTACTACGCTTGCTGTTCTTTTCTTCATTTTTTCCAGTACGCCCAGATGTATGGGGAAAAATCTATATTCAACTGCAAACGTTGAGTTCATTTATGAGTTGAGTTACATTAACTCATTTCATTTGTAGATATACTGGATAAAGTTGAGTAGAAGTTGACAGAAGGATGGTTCACGTGGAAGCAAAGCATCTGTTATATAGAGGGCAACGCGAATGACTCTCGTGTCATTGCTACACTACTTCCTCTTCATCTATCCACTAACTGCGTTAGATCTGTGTTGAATATCTTTTTCTAAGCACCATTTCATGTATGATTTTTCTCGCTTTATTGCTATAGCAATATAGCCTATAGGCGCGAGAATGCACAAAGCGCATGTATTCCTCGTACATGAGCATGCTTCGTATAATTGAGCATCAGAGGGAAAATTATTTTCTATATTCAGTTCATAAACATTGAAAAATGTGCGACAAATCATATGTTAAAATTGTTCAAATTGGTATGGTATATCGCTTGAGTTTAGTTGGGATGTTCGAGGAAGCAATATTTTCATCTTCAAGTTATTTTTCGTGTATCGTCATGTAGATTATGTTGCCTATGAATTTTTTCAAGCACAAACGTGTTCCGTTACATAGTTCTAATTGGCCTATTATGATGTTGACCGAGCAACCATTTTTTGTTAATTGTGAAATAGTTGAGTGTTCTATCTTTATTAGTTACAAAGTCGGAAGATTTGATGAAATGTCGCGGACCAACGATTCAATTCGAAATCACTAAACTTAAGCCGAATACGTCCCTGTTCTATGCTGGTGGAATTTAAATGATCGATATGGAAACAATAGCCCTCGATCAATTGAGTGTTCTTGGACCAATACGAACTTCGAAAATTAATCAGAACATGAAACATGAGGATCTATAATTTATGAGTAGAAATGCTCAATTAGAAATGTACATACTTAAGTAAAGTCAGAGTTCAATGGATCCTAATGCTCGAGGAGATATTTGTATGGAAACGCCTACCATCCAAACAAATATAACGGGAATCGGTAGAATAAAACGCTCGGACATACTTACTTGATTTTTATCAATCCCCTTAATGTATAAACTATTCAAATCTGGATCGAAGTGAAGAGGTTGATCGTAGGAGGGTAGAATTTCAGGGTTATGTGCATTATTCAATGCTAAATCATGAAAACGATAAAACTAAAGATTTTGTTCGGAAAATAATAGAAAAAAATTTGAGAGTGGATCACCCTCAAAATTTAGGGAATGAAGCAGAGATAATAACCGATTCTTGGACCTATTGAATATACATAAGAAATGATATTGAAATAGGAGTACGGTAACAAAGACTGTGACATGAAAACTTCATTTATTAGATATATATTTCAGACAAGCTGCCCCGGCAGACGTTGTTCTGCCCTATTTTCTCCAAAACAACCCAACATTGATTAATTATATTAAAAGTTCCTCCCCGACATACTTTATTCTGTCAAAAGTTATTGGTCCTTTGCAATCATAGAACATATTTCAGAGTGATCACTCTATTCATCTAGCCATGAGGAATTCTTCCCATGAGGAAATAGTAAAAATATCCACGATTTATAGGAATTTTATCTACGTATTATGGATTTTTTCTTATGTTCATGAAGGAAATAATTCTTTGTCAACATAGGAAAAATTACGATGCTGCTTTAGAAATAATCTCTATGTTAACATAGTTGTTCTTCTTATACTGGCATTGTAAAAGTTACTATGTAACTTTGTAACTTTGTAACTTGTAAGTTACTATGTAACTACTCGGAACTCGACGCGCATTTCAATATTTAATATTAGAATTTTGACGTTAATGCATATATTACAACAAAAAAAACGGAGTAATTATTTTGTGCACTAATGACTTAAGTCAACAGAACGTGCAATGATAGGCTGCCTATGGCTCGATGTAGATCACGACACTATTGTTTTGCGTAGACAACTCGAACAACCGTTTTCGATGATTATGATCCCGATGATCGAGACGATATATTGTTATTAGGATATTTTCAAGGTCACGTTCGCCAAACCAAGGCTTTATCATATATCTAGGCGATCTCATTCGAAAGTATATTATTAGATTTCGCTGCAACGAGATCCCCTTGAAAACTATGGCTATTCAAAGATTCAATTTTGCTTTCGGAAAAGAGGGAGAAGAAGAAGCTATAAACTTAGAATGTTAGAGAACCATCATCCCTCCGAATGAAGTCACACTGAAGCTGAAAGAGTTGGCGCCGTTTTTAGAATATGATCACGTATACATGTGGGAACGCAGAACAAACTTCAAAAAATGTTCGATTAACAGCAATAGAGGCTTCGAGAACAATACTTGGGCTTTTTCCATTGACGTCACAGGTTTTCCCTATGACGCCAATGGCCCTACCACCACTAATCATTCATCGGAAC
The DNA here is from genome assembly GCA_018881525.1 of Meteorus sp. PSUC_FEM 10030008. Classification (NCBI taxonomy): domain Eukaryota; kingdom Metazoa; phylum Arthropoda; class Insecta; order Hymenoptera; family Braconidae; genus Meteorus; species Meteorus sp. PSUC_FEM 10030008. The sequence goes on from JABMBR010004770.1 coordinate 10,416, forward strand.
AAGCGCTCCAATCGCTGACGCGGAACAGCTGCCCCCACTACCATGCCACTAGCCAATGAGGGCCCCACAGAGGTCAGCGCATTGACCGTAAAAGCAGCAGCCTTGAACTCCAAGGGACACAATCAAGTCAACTACTCAGCTAGACGAGCTGAACCAAGAAGACCATTCAGCTAGACGAGCTGAACCAAGAATGCCATTCAGCTAGACGAGCTGAACCAAGGAGACCATCCAGCTAGACGAGCTGAACGAAGAAAACTACTCAGATAGACGTGCTGAGAAAACAGAGCAAACAGGAGTTTGTTCACCATCTGGAACAGCCATTTACATCATATCAAAAAGACGAAGATATTCACTCACACTATTAAACTAAATATTTCAAACTCGCATTCATTCACTTGTATTTCTTACACGATATATATCAAATAAATATTATATCACTACATACACAGCGTACAAATTGATACCAGAAGAGTGGAAAATTACGTAGAAAGATCTACAAAACAAGATCCGCCCGGTCCGGATCTTGGTATTAAAAACGCCTCCAACCCTTGTGACGCCATCATATTAGTCGCTAGTTCCAGCCAATTAGCAGCTGAGCGCGGTGTTTATCGACAGCGAGAACACCGCCACCGTCGTGACGTCCGTATGCAAGGAGATGGTATGCTCAGGTGCGAAGATCGTCGAATTGAAATCAAATAAATCATTCTTGAGAGTAGTTTCTTATTCTTTTGCTATAATCATCATAACCAATGAAGTGTCATCATTAATCACAATGCTTCTCGCCAAAATCATCCTAATAAATTACGCATCGCTTCTGATATAGCCTTTATTGTGCTCCGACAAGCACTTTCTAGCCTACTAACGACGGCATCGTCCAATGTTCAATTCGGGCTCAAGGTGTTGACGGTCTCAGTGATTGAAAAATACGACGATAGTGGTATCTGGCCCATCCTCTCGGTGAGTCGTTGAAGCACAGCAATGCGCGAAAAGCTATGCGCGATCATGGTGTCGGAACAGAATCACAAATCCAATTATGAACTTGTGACGGAACGTACAGTTCCGGATGAGTCATCGCCTCTATTACATTGTGAAGTATAACAGCAGATTCGTCAATAGCGCTGGAATTTGGGAAAGTATTCAGTATTTGACGATTGTTGAAGCGCAGGAATCTAGGAATTGGCAAACTGACTTGCTACCTAAGCTGTGTGACACGGAAGAATATAACATGCGACGTGACGCTCGAAATAAACGCATTGAATCGGCACAAAATCCCAAGTCTACATGTATTTGTCGGTTGGATTTTAGTGATTCTAGGAAATTATCATAATCTTCAGATAATTTCTGATATTTGTCTGGGTATAATAGGATATATTATGTAGAATGAAACAACCATGTATGTAGCGGATGCGTATAGGCGCGTCGAAATAACTTACACAAATCCGGCTAGAAATCTATAGTAAAGAATAATGATTCATTTGAACTGAGAAATGCGGTAGATACAAGAGGTAATGTATGACTCAACTGAATCGAACTGAAGAATTAAACTGAACGCGTGAACACGTTTATCTAATAATATTGGGTTTTAATTATATCATTTTGAAGTGTATTGCAACATCTCTTTTTCATTTTTCCTTTGTTTATTGATTTCTTGTTTCTATTTCACTTAGCTTTTCAATTCCTTTATCACATAGTCAGGATTTTTTTTTGTATTGCGTGGCATGCTTCATCTGGCTTGGATGTCAGCTTTTATGTTAGTTCACACGCCATATTACTCTTTTTCATGTGTTAAAGAACCCCTTTTCATCTTATTGTCATCTCCATCTTTCTTTCCACTCTTTTTTCATGTTTTCTCCCTTTTTATTTCATTCTCTTTCAAATTGCCCCTCCTTGATTTTTGCGGCTGTGGGCCGTCTTGTGCATACTGCACTGCATTTGCTCTGCTCCTTTGGTTATTAGCCTCAGTGCAGCGACATAGGGAAACCACAGAAAAAACCTATGTCATACATACAGTCGGCGTTAGGCCAAGTCCCTACGTTTGCTAAAACTATTGCAGTTACAGCAAACGCGGGGGCTTATTGAACCCACGCCTAACGGCTGTGATTTCTGCGCGTATTCGAAAAATGCACGGCCAGGCGGTCACTCATCCAAGTAGGTACCGTGCTCAGTGATGCTTAGCATTTGTGACCGCCAGAACCGCACAAAAATCGCAGAGCCATCACCGCCGCTACGCGTTTGTCTATCATATAGATTTGGATGACTCGAATATTGTTTCGATTTTGCATAGCAACAGAGTGCTAACGCGTCTGGGAAATTCCTATTGTATTGACTGATATTATAATTCAGGAATGCGGCGATTGCTGCATAACTCTCCTTGTCATTTTTTGTTTTTTTTTTCCAAATGTTACACGTAAAGAACGTTGAATTGACAAACAAGGAAAAATTTCATCAAATATTGAAGCGGACGCGTTTCGTTACTTTGCTCGGGTCTGGCTGTGGTGAGACGTCAGGAATTTTGGCAATCACATCATCGTTGTTGATAAAAGAGGCAGGCTTGAGTCTATCTATTGGAATTGGGATTCTCTTGCTTCTCATTTCAATCACAAAATATTTGTCCGGTCAGTCGATTACGAGATATGGTCCTTCGTATGGAGATGAGAATGATTGTTTCACTGTGTCGTCGCGTACAAGTACATGAGAGCATGTGTTCAGATCTCTGAAACAGAAAACAGAACGCTGTCCACGTCGCGACATAGCGGCAGGTGCCAAATTATTGAAATGAGTCTTGAGCATATCCACAAGATCGTGAGATGAAAACTTCTTGTTAGAAGGTGCAAGAAATTCGCCTGGGAGTCGAATTGGTTCGCCATAGACGAGTTCTGCAGGCGTCGTGGAAATATCATCTTTCGACGCGGCACGTAATCCTAAGAGTACGGCTGGTGATGCGTTATACCAGAATTTGTTGTGACATAATAGTGCTGCTTTATGTTGTCTATGTAAACGTTCGACTAGTCCGTTTGCTTGCGGATGATATGGCGTGGTTCTGAGATGATTAATACCGAGCGTTTGAGTGAGTCTTCGGAATAAATGTGACTCGAATTATCCACCTTGATCTGATGTTATTCGTTGTGGAATGCCGTATCTTGCAATTCCATGCAGATTCAAGGTGTGAGCGACAGTTTCGGTATTACCATTTTCAAGCCAAATTGCCTCTGGGGAGCCCGTAAATCGATCCATTATTGTCAATAACAAACGATATCCTTTCGAAGGTGCTAATATTACCAAGTCGATGTGGATATGTTCAAAACGTTGAGATGGCGGTCGAAAAGTTGCGGCTGTGAAGACGAGGGTTGATGCGTTGGCGGTTTACTGTCGCCTTTCTTATCTTCCATTCGAACACCCACCGATGCAAGTGAAGTGTTGCAGGTGGCAATGCACTAACACTGGCATACGCGGAAAAATTTCACCAATTCGCCGAGACGCGAAAACGAAAAAATAATTGTCTGGTGGCCACTCCCGCAGCACAACGTCTTGGGTGCTCAGCAATGCGCAAGTATCGGCCTTGTCTCGGTCGAACGAAAAATTTCTGTAGCAAGTGCACCGGAAGTAATTTCACAGCAAAGCCTGAGCAAAAATGAGCGCGACACACAGGATTGTAAGAACAAATAAATTAATAAACTGAACGTGGTGAAGTCAAAAGGCAAGAGAACTCACAAATATTTTCGCGTTGTTTCCGTGCAGCGAGTGACAGCAAAGCGGAAGTAATCCGTTGAAAATGATAGATATTCGCGTCGCGGTGGGAACGTAATTAATAAAAAATCACGTCGGAGTCATCAATGCAACGGATACATATAGGTGCGTGGGAATAACTCACGCAATCTATAATAAAGAATAATAATTTATTTGAACTACGAAATGCGGTAGATACGAGAGGTGTTGTATTACTCAACTGAATCGATCTGAATAATTGAACTGAACGCGTGAACGCGTTTATCTATTATATAGATTTGGATAACTCGAATATTGTTTTGATTCCGCGTAGCAACAAAGTGCTAACGCGTCTGGGAAGTTCCTATTGTATTGATTGATATCGTTATAGTTCGTGGAGGCGGCGAGTGCTGCATATATATTTATCAATAATAATTTCATTCAAATTTGAATGAACGAGTGTTTTTATTCAAACCATCCACGGTGCACAGTAGACCCCATAGATTATTCGATTTGGCCCAAAAGTCGTTTTTCCCAAAATCCCGACAGCCGATCGCCGATGTACCCGTACAATTTTCACCGGTATAAAACCTTGCTTGATTCTTAGAACCGTATGAAGACACTCGGAGCTGCCACTCCTTCGGCAGATTATTGCACAGACCGACTCTCGTATGCACCTCCAAGCTCTCTCCCTCGTGATCACTGTGCTCGTAAAGCTTTATCGTACGTTCTTCGGTGGTGGATTCGTGGTACAGAGTATGAATGAGAGCAGGTAAAACGGCAATGGTGCTTATAGCGATCTCCACATTGGTCACTCTTTGACCGTACAGTTCTCGAAAGTTCTTTACCGCATCACCGATGATACAATCACCGTCGCTGGTACCGGATGTTGTGCAAAACGTGTGTCGTTTTCCATCGCTGCAAACGTCCACAATGCAGAACGGCAACAGAGTATCCGCAAAATAATTTATTCGGTAGGGATCCTTCGTAAGCGAAGTACTATGCTTGACATTGGCCAGTTCGTAGTCGGAACAACTACCCTCCCTCTTCGCGAAGGAAATTCTTGTGTACGGGCATTTTATTGCGGCAGCGTTATAAACCACACTGATAAAAAGACTGAAACACAGAGTCAACTTAAACGTCATAATGTTGTGAAAAAATGCAATACTGAATGGATAACGAATGATGAGGATGTGATGATGAATGCCGGGAGGTGTTTACACGTGGTTAAGGCAATTGATGAACACGTTGTGTCAATTTGAAATTTGGTTTATTGTATAAAAGCACCGGAAGATGAACGTCGTTGCAATTGTGGAAATTGAGCGTAGCAATATGGAATGTGATCGTTGATCGCAATTGTAGCCGAGATGTAGAATTGAAATAGACTCGAGCGATGTTATCAATACACGTGGCCGTCGGTGTGCCACAGAGGTTAGGATTAGGACTAGTTGCGTCGCAACTAGTTATTGCAGAATCGTATTTATTGCTTAATATGTCGAGCCGGCACCCGATGAGTTGGGAGTGCGTTGCACGCAAGAATTTAGTGATTAATCAAAGAATTGTGAGAGTTTCGCGACCAAGTTGTGGCGAGAAAGAAAATTGCTCGAGAGAAAATACGCGATGTGCACTGTATGACTGTCCACGAAGGAGAGATCGAATTTTTCCATTGACCCGTCGTATTTATTCGTATCGACGGGGCCAAGTTCACAAACTCCTCGATTGTATGAGGGTATCCGTGAGTGTCCAGTTTGGGCGTCACGGAGTGTGCGTGAAGTAGGGAGTGCTGATAGGGCAACGCAGTGGCGTGATTGGTTGCGCGCGCCCATTTGTTCCTACTCTCCGCCCCATGAGTGTGAGTGTGTCATCTTGCCTAGAGGACAGGGTTGTGGTAGTGTGCAGTGATAGTAGAGTGTGGGTAGGATTCACCCCCACTACACAGCCAAACAAAAGGGGAATAACCCGCAACGGTCACCGCACGGGCTATTCGAGTAAATCCTACTCACAATCTACAATCACTGGTAGTGTGCATTAGTGCTGCCAGAACGTGGGTAGAGAACACCCTTACTCTGGGTCATCTGTGCGCACAACACAACGTTAAGATTTTGTGTCCGTGAATCAGCATAGAGGGCAGAGCGCGCGCAGCATTTATCTATTTACAGTATCGTGCGGGGTCAACGTGTACTCTTGATTGAACACGAACACACGCCGTATAAAGTTTATAAATGATTGATAAATACGTTATCCCGAATATTTGGCATTTTTCATCAACTATTAGGTTATAATCGATAATTTTTTCAATAATAAAGTATATATTAACTCACAATAACACCTATTCGTGTAATTATGAAGTTTTGAAGAGAAATACTTTAATCATCATCTAATTTGAATTTTATTCATAGTAATTACTTCTAAACTGAATGAAAAACAAGAATTGAATTCTCAATCAATGTTTTTATTGGAGAATACTATTTCATGTATTTATAAGCATTAAAATTTAACAATCTGAATGATAATGAGCACTGCAAGTGCAATTTCAAATTTGATTCCTCCGTCCACTTCATCATTACCTCCCAGTCGCTGCACAGGATCAAATTCCTCTATGTTCACATCTTCAACAATATCTACTTCGAGTTCTTTCAGCATTTCGGGGTCAAATGTGTTATCGTCACTAATATTACTCTGATATGGTGGGGCGTTGAGACAGGCCTGCCCATTGCATTGGCCGCAAGCTGAAAAACACTCCAACCGTGCTTTTCTACATCCACATCGCAAACCTCAACTATTCTTACAATTACAGAATACAGTGTTCAGTAATTCTGCCGAAACTGGTGAATTCATCATCATTATGGGTTCCAGGAACTCATCACGTATTATCCAACCCCAATCCTGGGGTTCTAGATCATGCCCCAACCAAGTCTGAATTTGATAATAAATGCCGTTGAAATGTTGGTACGCTGCTGCACTCGGTGGAGAGTGTCATGGCTGTACAGGTTTATTCAGTTATGTTGACTTGATAAATAGAGTATAGCGAAGACGATCGATACAGGCCTCAGATTTTGGGGCATTATATATTGCCAATAAAGTTCGCACTCCACTTTCGAATATTATTTGAATAGGGCAATTTCTTTCCTCGCATGCTGCAGCAATTTCATCCGAATTCGGAATTTTTTCAGGTATTCTATCAAAAGTTTGTTTCTCTCTTCCAAAAAGCGTAAAAGTCGTATCACAGACACTCATTGCGTGTAGGAACAATATGTGTTTCTTGGATCAAGGATACTCATCAGAAATTTTAGATGAGAAAACTTCGGTCTTCACATTTTTTTAAAACAATTCAGTGTATGAGGATGAGAATGGATAATTGAAATGCATGATGATGGATGCCGGAAAGTGTTATACACGAGATGAAGTTAATTGCAGAACACGTGGTGTAAAAACCTAATATATCTAGATATTATCATGAGTTGGTCCCGACTAGTAAAGCATCACAGAAATTACTTATGGACGTGTTTGATGAGGGCTTTAATATTAGGCACATAGCAAAAATGAGACAAGTTGTAGGCCGTCCTGAACTTGACTAATACTCGCTACATGTTATTGAGGCTAAGATATCTAGGAACTTAATCAGAAGTTGGAATGGAATTGGATGATGCTCCAGTTTTAACACATATCAGTACGCAGTTTTCATTGTATCTTGATTCTATCATAAGTTGGTCCCGACTAGTAAGGCATCACAGAAATTACTTATGGACGTATTTGATGAGGGCATTGCTATTAGGCACATAGCAAGAATTAGACAAGTTGTAGGCCGTCCTAAACTTGACTCATACTCGCTACATGTCATTGCGGCTAAGATATCTAGAAACTTAATAAGAAGTTGGAATGAAATTGGATGATGCACGAGTCTTAACAGATATCAGTACGCAGTTTTTATCATATCTAGATATTATCATAAGTTGGTCCCGACTAGTAAGGCGTCACAGAAATTACTTATGGACGTATTCGATGAGGGCATTGATATCAGGCACATAGCAAGAATTAGACAAGTTTTAGGCCGTCCTAAACTTGACCAATACTCGCTACATGTTAATGAGGCTGAGATATCTAGGAACTCAATTAGG